>JAWCTZ010000339.1:0-47071 GCA_036850595.1 Rhyacichthys aspro | reverse complement strand
CTGTGCTCCCAAGACCCAAAAGCGAGATCATAGTGAAAATCAAGCAATAATCACACCTTTAGCTGGTTAGGTGTACTTTTTTCCCTTCAACACATCACAGATATATTCTATGGGTCAATTGTTCACATGCCACATTTAATAATTACTACTTGTACTTCTCAACTAAAAAAGAAGTATTTAAATGGAAAATCCGTGTACAGAAGGTGTCCTTTTCTTACTGAGTCACCAATCTTGTAAGAGAGGTTGAGTGCACATTAACCTTTACTTGTTCAGACTTATATTTATGAGGATGTAGGTATATTATTATGAACAAACCGGCTGTCACATGTACAGTATCACATATAAAAAAATCACTCTCTGCGCATTGTTTGACGATGAATACTGTGGCTAATTTTGCCAACTGATGTCAAAATGGCACAAAATGACTTACAGGTACATATTTTTGCGCATGCATGTATTACAATATTTGAGCTGTGCATGAACAATCCTATTTCACCCAGATTACTTTCAAATGCACCGTGTTTGAATCTATGAAGCATATACAAAAATGCCAAAACATGAGGGCACAAATGAAGAAGAAGAAATGATGCTCTCCATGGTGCTGAAACACGCAGCCATGATTTCAGCTTAACCCAACTTTGGATATTTTTTGTGGAAATATGTTATTAGATCCATACTCTGATGTGGACTTTATGTATTTGTATTTAACCTAGGCTACAAAAAATAATAATTACAGTTAAATGTGCTGTGGATCTCAGAAAAAGACGCTTTAGTCCCATCTTGTGTTTGTTGTGGAGCACTGCAGACCAGCTACGTCATGGCGTCACTTCCGGTTTTGTTCCTGTTTGTGTTTTTCTTTTTTTCTAAACCGCACCTTTCACTTTCCCGGTGCACCAGCAACACATTGAATGAATTACTTTAGTAGCATATATATTAAGGTAAGAATATCATCAATAAAACATCCTTGCTATCGTACAGAGTGTTGACATCAGTTTGCGTTAGCATTAACGGCTAACGATGCTAACCTGCGTGTCAGTCTGTTACACTTGACACATACGGTAGCTAGCTGCTTTCTGTCAAGCTAGGCGGCTAAAATTATAAATAGAAGTGGATTTTTGAATAAAAAATGGGCATAGTCAACTATCACAGAATCGTTTTGTTTTGTTTTAACGAGTGTCTTTAATTAGTCATTGAAACAAATTGAGATATTGATGTTTTTCTGGGTCGGTTGCTAGCTTATGTGGCTCTGTTCATTGTCCCAGTTTAGTCCAGTGTTACGTGCTTTCAGTTCATCCAAAGGTCCACCACAGTTTTTCGCAGCAGTGTTTTACTCTCGATAACATCTTCCAGCCACTTCTCTCTAAAAAACGCCCTGCCAGCCTTGTTCACCAGCCTGTTTGACTCTATCACGTAGTGCACGTCCACAGGAAGAGTTTCTGGTTTGACTTTATTCACTACGAAGTAAACACTGGCTGTCCCCACAATTGGATTCTTCGAGGTCGGCGTGCTAAAGCGGGCCCTGTAGTGGTAAAATGTGAAAAACTCTTCTTCTGTGATGCCGAGGAAGTCCAAACTGTAAAGCCAACACGAAGGAAGTTGCCAGGTTTTGATGTACTCATGAATCTGCCTCTCTCCTTTTCCAACAGTGAAGTCCTTGCTTGCAACCCAGTCAATATTCCTGCTTTTCTCAAGTCCATCCTGCTTCCTTATTTGATAATATGGGTCCATCAAGGCTTTTACTAGAAATCCTGACTCAGGTGCTAAGTTCTGATAACCAGAAGTGCCGTCCATAGTCTATGTTTAACACATAAGAAGCACTAAGGTCCAATAAAGCAGAGTATTTTGTTGTCAGCTTGTGTTTATGTCTGTGGAGTTGCTATGACAACCACATGAGGAATGACAGAGCCCTCTGTTGGTGCAGCACTTAGCTACAGATAATAACTTACACATTATGGGCTCATAATAAACTGATTTATGCACCAATAAATTATGATCTGAACATGTAATATCGTAAAATATTCCCAAATGCCTTGTAAAGCGAATGTAATATTGCGTGTGCACACCTAAAGTAAACAAAGTAATAATAATGAAATAATATGATTTAATTAAACAAAATAAAAATAAGATTTAAAAATGGAAAAAAAATAAACACTACTCCTACGATTTATAATAATAATAATAATAATAATAGTAATAATAAATGAACAAATAAAAATAAATAAAAAACACTTCCAGACTGTGTCCAAAACCTGAAAGTCACACTTGAACACCAAGGAACATTCAGTTTAACTAATTCCAAGAGGTCAGTTCGTGAAATCATTTTGAATTACTCAAGTCAGTCATTTAGTTTTTTTAAGTTTCTTAATATTTAAAAAAGGGATAATTAAATCATGTAAAGCTGAGGAAATCTGAGTGGAAATGATTTTTTAAGTGTTTTTTGTTGCGTAATAGAGAATTTGCAAAAGGCTAAGTGGAATAAGTAGAGACTTGAGGATTTTTGGTTGAGTCTGTAATTGTCTTGAGTTGTTTTCTTGACTATTTATTTAAAAAGCAGTGTGTGTTTGTGTATTTTTCAGGAGAAAGTGGATGAGGCAGCTGAATATCCTTTCAAAATGGGGATATTTTTCCGCAGCTAATGAAAGCCAGCCTGCCAGAATGATGCGCTGGTTTCACAACAACATCCTGATGTGCTGCTGACTAAAACATAAGTCTCAGTTTACTACTGCAGTGCCCTGTGACCAAGCAAACGCATGTCGCGTATCAGGACAACTATCGACAGTGTCACGAAGGCAGTGGGGAGCACAGATTTCATCTCTAGGTTTTCGCGCTCAAACGGGGAGTCTGGCAGCCGAGAGCCCTCATGTTGAAAAAGCACTGGTTAAAGCAGAGCCTGTATCATCTAACAATGCTAAAGGTCCTTCCCCAACACCTGAAACCAAGATGAAAGAAGAAGAAGGTGAGAAGAGCGAGCTGGAGCTTGATGAGCAAGTACAAATAGTTACAGAAAAACCTTATGTGGCGAGCAAGAAATCCACATCTACTTTAGCTTCTGCTGCGAACGCGTCTGTGCCAGGTTCTTCTACAAATGTGGCCAAACAAACTCTGCAGATTTTTCATCCGACAGGTTTCTCCACCAACATAGATGAGACGTACAAAACACTAGCAACCCACATCAACAGTTACTTTGGCAGCAGCACAGAGGGAGAAGACGGGTCACAACAACAAAAAGAAAAGTCTGAACCTTCTCCTAAACCTGTTGTTTCCTCTGCTCTTCAAACAACCAAGGAGCCCATTCCCGTCATGTCTCCAGTAGCAGAAACTAAAAGTATTGAAACATCTAGCACTTCCGCAACAGAAAAGCCCTGTACGCCTCCGGACGCTGCTGCAACAGAAGGTCCAGCTCCGTCTGCCTCTGTGCCAGCTGCATCCTCTAAAAAGGCTTCACTCACTATCTGTCCTACCCTCGGCCCAGCGTTCAGGCATTTGTGGGCAACTACATCGCGCCCCTGGTACCTAAATTCAGAGGTGACTCTAAAGCTGTTGCTGCCGAAAAAGAGAAAACTCTTGTGGAGGTGTCTACGGAAGAGAAAACAGTGGAGAAAAGTGAAAGTGAGGAAGAGAAAGCTGAGAAGGCCAAGCAACACTTGATAAGTCAAAGGGAGAAGGTACCGTTTATCATTTATGTAATAGTACCATTAATGCTATTATTAACTGTTGCTCAAAAAATGGACATGTTTAGTGTGCTTATGAGTCTGTTTAACCAGCTACAATCTAAAAAAAAATATTGTGTTGCAGATAATAGCCAGAGTAAGTGTAGACAACAGGACCAGAGCTTTGGTGAAGGGTTTGCAGAGGGTCACTGATGTTAAACTTCTCACTACTCGAGTCGAGGAGTTCAGTTTTCACCTCCTTGAGTTCCCAGAGACACGAGGAGTGGCCATCAAGGTTAAAGTTTCTACATTATTTATGATTAATGTTACAGTAGGATATTGTTCAGATTGTACAGCTTCTTCTTCTCACGTAGCAGTAATGTTAATACTAGTGTGTACAGTACAGTAGCGTGTTTACTTTGTATGGTATTTGTAGGAAAGTGTGCTGCCCACGCTGCTGCGACTGCGCCAGGCCCGGGACCTTCCTCTTCAAGCTTCTGTGAGGGAAGCTCTCGCTGTGGTTGGATACTCTGACCCCGTCAAAGGCAGAGGGATTCGAGTGCTGGCAATAGATGGAGGAGGAACAAGGTCAGTTTGATCAAGAAAATATTGCCGAAATGTCATCAAAAAGGCAAAATATATTGATCCTTTTTTTGTGCAATTCACAGAGGTCTCCTGGCCCTGCAGACTCTCCATAAACTGGAGAATCTGACTGGTAAACGGGTCCATGAGCTGTTTGACTACATCTGTGGAGTCAGCACCGGTAATAATCCCACCGTCTGCATTGTTTGTAATTCTAAATGTATTTTTGCTTGTGTCTACTTCAGATATAAATCCTCTGTTTTCTCTTTTTGCTGTAGGAGCCATCCTGGCGTTCATGCTGGGCATTTTTCAGATCCCTCTTGAAGAGTGTGAGCAGATGTACAGGAAGTTAGGCTCAGACGTTTTCAAGCAGAATGTCATTGTGGGAACTGTTAAAATGGGCTGGAGCCACGCTTTCTACGACAACGAAATATGGGAAAACATTCTCAAGTTAGTCTTCAACACTTTCATATCCTCTCTTTGTCTTGTTTTTATTATCCCTTGTTTATTCATCTAAATATATAATATCTAAATAGGGAACGGATGGGTGAAGGAAGTATGATTGAAAGTGCCAGGGATCCACACTGCCCCAAAGTAAGTTGTGTTTTTGTAACTAGATACAGTCCTGTGTGAAAGTTTAAACAGGTGTCAAGATATGTAGTTAAGTAAGAATGTCAACAATATACTATTTATTTTTAGGTTTTAGTCCAGTTTGGTCTAGTTTTGTCTGGGATTACATGGTCTGGTTTAGTCCAGTCTGGTCTGGTTTTGTCTGGGATTACATGGTCTGGTTTAGTCCAGTTTGGTCTGGTTTTGTCTGGGATTACATGGTCTGGTTTAGTCCAGTTTGGTCTGGTTTTGTCTGGGATTACATGGTCTGGTTTAGTCCAGTTTGGTCTGTTTTTTTCTGGGATTACATGGTCTGGTTTAGTCCAGTTTGGTCTGGTTTTGTCTGGGATTACATGGTCTGGTTTAGTCCAGTCTGGTCTGGTTTTGTCTGGGATTACATGGTCTGGTTTAGACCAGATCCTTCTCAAACTGTTGCTGTTTTGAGGCAAACTCAGACCAAATATTGATCAGATTTAGAATTCTGTTTTTTCAAAATGACCAGACTTTATTGTTCACTTTCTACATCCACACCTGTGTAAACCTTGTACACAGTACATACACAACTCTGCACATACCTGCACCTTTCTGTTATATTGTGTCTCCACTAGGTGTCAGCAGTCAGCACTATTGTGAACAGGGGTTTGCCACTGAAGGCCTATGTGTTCAGGAACTACAGACTCATGCCAGGAGTGAAATCCCACTACCTTGGAGACTGCAAACACAAGATGTGGCAGGCTATCAGGGCCTCATCTGCTGCCCCGGGCTACTTCCAGGAATTTGTCCTCGGAAAAGATCTCCATCAGGTATGACAGAGAGCTGAGAGAATCCGGGAATGTATTTGCCAGGTTTCGGCTGCTTAATATAGATTTGCTAATATTTGTGTCTACATTTTTCAAAGGGGTGGGGGACTGGCTCAAAATGTGAGTGGATCACACTGAACGTGAGGTGTATATAATCTAATCTGAATGAAATTAAACTTAAATTATTTTTTTCTTCTAGTTGGGAAAATTCTTATTTTACAAACAAACAAAAAAAGGAGCGCTCCCATTGGCCGACACTTGTCACATGACGTTCCAGGAAGTTTAATAGCTGCAGATAAAGTGTATTTTCAGCTGAATATGTCTTTTAACAGAGAAACAGCTGAAAAAAGAAAAGCATCAACAGAGAAAAGGGAGGCAACGTAAAACACAGATAAATACTGTCAATTCAATCACGTAATGTTTAACGAGGAGGAGATAATTGTCGTCCTGACGCTGAAGTCACAGCTAAGCTAACGCTAAACTCTAAACTTCAGTTTGGTCAAATGGATTAGTATTTTGGAGGAAAAAACTGGTCTGGTTTTATTTTTTAATAAAAGAGAAGCAGGAGAGGTCTCTAGGCTGATTTTGGAGGAGAGTCTGAGACAGAGACAAAAAAAGAAAATCAAGGAGTGGAGCTTTAATAGAAACTAAGAGAACTAAGCACATTTTCTTTGAAGGTCATTTACTGGAAATGTTCACAATCAATGCCAGTTGCTGCCAACAAGGACAGAGCCCCCCCTTTACAGACATATCATATGTGTAGCTTTGTTTTATCTCTTCAGTCCGTAGCCTTAAATACACTCATCTAATTGGTCCAAGTGGCTGAGGGTTTCTTTTTTTATGACAGAGAATGATCAAAATGACTTTCTAGGTGTGTATTTAAATGATTTCAAGGTTAAGTGGTAAAAAGCTACATATTTTAGCCACAGTAGCACATTAATACTACTCTCTGAACTACATTTACCAGAGTTTAATTGTATTTTAATCTCAAACCTGGAAAAGCCCATTTTAATCTATGCTTAAGTGTTAAATGTCTTCACGGCAGATTAAGATTCACGTCACACCTTTCTATTCTGACACAGACTAATGACTGGGTGCATTAGGCAGTGAGTGGCTCTTGTTATGGAGTCGGGGGGAGAGACGGGGACAGGGAGAAGCATTAGAGTCAAGAATGATATTATAGACTCAATGAGGTGGTCCTTGAATGAAAATCTGTCCGTCGAGTTGTTATTTCCATTAAACCAGTGTAATTTCATTCAGTCACGTCTGTTCGGCTGCTCCTCTGGAAGCCGCTCACACACATTTCTTTTCATGTGTTATTACATGAAGCTCGATTATTAGGCCAGATATCTTTAGATGGTCCTTAAAGGCAGCAATTAAGCTCAAGGCTTTAATCTAACAAGTTTTAATTTTGATAACCTACTTAGGAAAAAATAGCTTTGTCCCCTCCAACAATTATTTCTCCCTCGCTGTTTCTTATCACAGATTCTTGTCAGACACAAGTCATTATGAGTTAATAGAGTTTATTTGCCTTCTTATATTTATGTTATAAATAAAACAGATTATTATCACCTAACAAGCTATTCATAAACTCTAACCTTTTCAAATTTAATGACTTAGTAGAATTAAAATAAAAATGCTGAACGAAAAACATGTAAATCCAATGGTAGTTTTAAGAAATAGTTTAAAAAGAAAAAGATGAACAGAGCTGAATGAATTTAGCTTCTTCGTTCTTTGTCATTTCTTTATGTGCGCTAAATGACTTTGGTGTTGTGTGTTTGTAAAATAAATGTAAAAAAGTATCGACACAATAACCAGCTTCAGTCGTCACCTTTTCAGTCGAGCTACTTTTTAAAAATATTGTTTATGCCATAATTTAATTTTAATTTCTATCTTTGCTTGTAAATTGTTTATTTATTTTTCTTTCTTTTGAAGATGATCGACATAAACTAACTAAACAAACTCGTATTTTTACAATAAGCGTGTTACTTGAATGTTCTTTACATTTCCCTCGGAGCTGGATCGTGTTTTATCAACACTTTGAGCTTCAGCTGCCGCCCACTGCTCACACTCCCTCTCTAGTTTTCAGCACAAGCAGCGGTATTTCTCAGGAGAATTCTGCCACTATAACGGAGCTAAAACACATATAAACATCCACATAAACACACCGGGAAACATTTGTGTTTGTCAGAGCAGTCTATATGCACTCATTTCACTGTCAACATCTATTAGCCCAAAAAAATACCCAGATCTAGTGCAGCTGAGTTTGTTTTTTGTTGCGTTTGGAGATGAACCTGTCGTCTTTCGGTGTGAAAGGTTGAAGGTCGGCTCAGGGAGCAGCTGCGTAATTAACCTGCTGTCTTCACACTGTTGTGTTTATAAAGACTCCACCTGAGGGTAAATTGCTCTCATAATTGGACTGGCAAATGTATTTTATATCGCACTATGATGGGACAATTAAAAGGGATTAAAAAGACATTATCGTCAAAACAAAATAAGTTCAAAATGTCAGGATATTACCACTTTCTGCTAATATTCAAGTCAGAGCTGCTGCATTTCACTTATGTGCTATATTTTGAAGCTACAAAGTGTGTCAAACTGTTTAAATTCTCATACTAATCTGCAATGCTATGTTTCATATTTTTATTTTTATTGAGCCTTTTTTATCCTGGAAAGTAAGATTACAAATCTCTTTTAGACAATAAGGAATATTTTTTAATGTACTGTCAAAAATACAGCCTCCAGCTTTATATTGGAAACATTAAAATGATGAAAACCTACATTCTGCTTAACTTTATGTTTATTTAGGCTGCTCCAAAGCAATCATCTTTATGGACCGCCATCTTGTAAAAGCAAACCCACAGGAATTATGAGGATTTATGGACTATTGTTAAGTATCTGACGTCATGAGAAGTGCCTTGATACTCTTTGTTGGATGGATATAGCTTTTTTGGCAGAGTTTTTGCTGACTGGAGTCTATAGGGAGCAGGAAATCACCTTTAGCCCCCGTCTGTAGGAAGGACCCGACCTCTTTTCGTCTCTATTAATCACAACTAGAATACTTCATTGTTTGAATAAGATGTAAGACTTTTAAAGAGTGGAAGCATTAAACTAGTTCAGACATCCCTTTTTGTTAATTGTTGGCATCATTTTGATCAACAGCATTAACGACAATAGGATAATGACAATATTTATAGCAAAAAGATTGGTGGTTATGGTTATCTTTTGTGTTTAGTTTGTTGTTAAGTTTGCGCTGAAGGAAAAAAAGCCTTAACAAATGCAACGTTTTAAAGAATAATGTCAGAAGTGCCCTGTTAAAGCTGCATGGAGCGGGTAGCTTAGCCCTTTCTGCTTGTTTACGTCTGAATAAACCAGGCTTTTTGCCAGAGCAGCACATCTTCAGCCCAGGACCTCTTCTTTTCTCTCGTTTTTTTGCAGTGTATCCCTGAGACTGCCTCTCCAGTTCACCTCATTTGTCCCGGTTAGGCTGAGTTTCACTGCAGTCCCGACAAATTTATTATAAACAGAGGCAAATAACAAGGTCCATAACACACACTTCGTCAACCGTGATGGATAATGATTTTTAAAAAGCTAATTTCCTGTTCTACTTTTCCCACACGCTTCGACTGACAGAATTTAAAAAAGCCTCTCAATTTGTCATTTATCTATTTTAACTTTTCTTTCCGTGTTTCTTGTTCTAGGACGGAGGACTTTTAATAAACAACCCCACGGCGTTGGCCATCCACGAGTGTAAATGCCTGTGGCCCAACACGCCACTGCAGTGTGTCCTGTCTCTGGGAACTGGACGCTACGAGGCAGGAGGGAAAAACAACGCCACATACACGAGCCTGAAGACCAAGTTAACCCACGTGATCAGCAGTGCCACTGATACAGAGGGTGAGATTATGTTATCCTCCAGAATATCATCTTCATTAGTTGTATTTTCACATAATATAAAGCATAAAACAAACCTTTGAGAAGGTAAAAAAGAAAGAAGTGACACGGGCTTGGTTCTGTTAATTTACCAAGAACTATGAGCTCCACATCTTGTTTTATTCTATAAATCAAAGGCTATAAGACAGCAACATTAACTAGAATCACAAACAAACAAACAATAGTATTAGTTAAACACTAGCATCATGTTTTGAATAATACAAAACCAGTGGAAAAACATTCAGTCTTTTATTCATCTTCTACCACTTTCTTGTTTTTCTTCTTCTTTCTTTTGGAGCCAGGATTTAAAAAAAAAGATTTCAGGTCAAATTTATGCAGAAAGTCACAGTATATGGCTATAATTAAGTTAAAGTTAAGTTCAAGACATACGCTGACAGACATCCACAAACACTTTCATTAAACAGTACTTGATTTTTTTTTCTTCTAGTTGAGAAAGTGGTTTACATCCCAAATAGTTTATTGTAAAAGCAATAATTTGTGAAAAAATCAATCTTTATGATTCCATCTAGTGTTTATTCAAAGGGATTGTAATAGATGAGAACCTCTATTCAGGAACAGAAAAAGGAGCGCTCCCATTGGTCGACACTTGTCACATGACGTTCCAGGAAGTTTAATAGCTGCAGATAAAGTGTATTTTCAGCTGAATATGTCTTTTAACAGAGAAACAGCTGAAAAAAGAAAAGCATCAACAGAGAAAAGGGAGACAACGTAAAACACAGATAAATACTGTCAATTCAATCACGTAATGTTTAACGAGGAGGAGATAATTGTCGTCCTGACGCTGAAGTCACAGCTAAGCTAACGCTAAACTCTACACTTCAGTTTGGTCAAATGGATTAGTATTTTGGAGGAAAAACTGGTCTGGATTTATTTTTTTAATAAAAGAGAAGCAGGAGAGTGGAGTCTGAGACAGGGTGAAAAAAAGAAAATCAGGAAGTGGAGCTTTAACTCAATATGGACAATTTAGAGTCACCAGTTCACCTTTTCACCACCATATGAACTTTAACAGATAAATGACGTTCTTTTCCAGAGGTGCACACCATGCTGGACGCCCTCCTTCCCCCGACACCTACTTCCGCTTTAACCCCTACATGAGCGAGGACATCCCTCTGAACGAGCCGCATCGAGAAGCTGAACTTCCTCAAGAGCGAGGCCGAGATCTACCTGGAGCGGAACGAGGCGAAGCTCAGGAAAGCTGCTGCGGTGTTGGGTCAAGAGAAGGGCTCCATCCAGAGACTGGCAGAGTGGGCCAAGCTCAAAGCCGACATGTACCAGGGCCTCCCTTTTGTGTCCAAGCTGTAGGGCACCAGTGTTGCCTCAAGAGTTTTAACAGTAAGTAGTAATAGGTGTAGAAATGAAGACAGAGTTTACCTTTATAACACAGAAAATTATGAGAAATAGTAATAATAATAGGAAAATAGTGTAAAATTGCATGATGAAATCAGATTTGTGTCAAGATGTGGCTTATGGAACCTATTTGAGATAGAAGTTGTATGAATTTAAGTTTATTATATGAGTTGGACCATTTCATAAATAAGTATTGCCAATGGTTGGTCATTTTTAAAGAAAGACTGACAGCATCTCATTGAGTGACTTGAATACATCCAGGTGTAATTTATACTTGATTGCGTTGTGAGAACATGATCATGACTGCCTATTTCTTACACTGTACAGAAACATGCACTTTTAAAAAAAAATGTTCTTAATGTGTTAAAACGTGTAAATAATTTGAGATGATTATGAAACTCTTGAGTGCTCTTGATGAAAACACATGGAATAAAGCATGTTTTATTCCTGTTCTGTAATTAGCAGCACATTGTGGCCCAGTTTGCACTTAACCCTCTCAAGCCTGAATCCATCGAATCCTTCGTGGTTCTAATGTACGCTTCAAATCAAGCACATTTTTTACCTCAATAAAATCTATCTGCCCTGATCACACTGGGTTTTTTCTTAGTGCAAAATAAATAGATCATAAAATATACTACTTAAGACATGCAGAACACAAAGAGCTGTGTTATTCAGACGTCACAGAGGAATGCTGAGTGTCTTGATGTGATGAATTGCTCCTTTTTGAATCCCATTGATCTTTCTCTTTTATTGTTTTGATCCCATTGTAGATTCACTCAAATAGCATACCATTCATTCCTTAAAACTGCAAAGGCATCACCCCAAACGACTGAAACAATACAACACGACGTGGCTCAGGTCCTGAAGGAACAGATAAAGAATAACATTAACTTTAAAATGGTGAAGCTCAAATATGCTGATGATATGGAATTTATATTGTTGGGTGGAAATAATAGAAAGTCTGACTAATAATGTCATTTATAATTTTCTTTCTACACACACTGACTAAAATGTTCTGCTGGTGTGGCATATTTTGACGTTTGGAGGGAAAATCTGTCCACTTAAATACACCGATAAGGAATAACATTATGAGCACCTGCTTAATCTTGTGTAGGTCTAAAAGAACAGGTTTTAGTTGGATTTGAACAGGTTTTAGTTAAATTTGAACAGGTTTTAGTTAGATTTGAACTGGTTTTAGATGGATTTGAACAGATTTTAGATGGATTTGAACAGGTTTTGGTTGGATTTGAACAGGTTTTAGATGGATTTGAACAGGTTTTAGATGGATTTGAACAGGTTTTGGTTGGATTTGAACTGGTTTTAGATGGATATGAACAGATTTTAGATGGATTTGAACAGATTTTAGATGGATTTGAACAGGTTTTGGTTGGATTTGAACAGGTTTTAGATGGATTTGAACAGGTTTTAGATGGATTTGAACAGGTTTTAGTTAGATTTGAACTGGTTTTAGATGGATTTGAACAGATTTTAGATGGATTTGAACAGATTTTAGATGGATTTTAACAGATTTTAGATGGATTTGAACAGGTTTTGGTTGGATTTGAACAGGTTTTAGATGGATTTAAACAAGTTTTAGTTATATTCGAACAGATTTTAGATGGATTTAATCAGGTTTTAGTTATATTTGAACAGATTTTAGATGGATTTGAACAGATTTTAGATGGATTTGAACAGGTTTTAGATGGATTTAAACAAGTTTTAGTTATATTCGAACAGATTTTAGATGGATTTAATCAGGTTTTAGTTATATTTGAACAGATTTTAGATGGATTTGAACAGATTTTAGATGGATTTGAACAGATTTTAGATGGATATGAACAGGTTTTAGATGGATTTGAACAGATTTTGATTGGATTTGAACAGATTTTGATTGGATTTGAACAGGTTTAGTCACCCTGACTGGTCCCAAGATCCTGACCACTGCAGACCAGGAACACCTCAGTCAGTTTTTGGAGATGCTCTGACCCAGTCCTTGTTAAACTCACTCAAATCCTTTCGCTGCACATTTTTCTGTTTCTAACTCATCAACTTTAAAACAAAATGTTCACCTGCTGCTGATAAATCCCACTCACTAAAAGAAGAGATAATCAGATCGGTGTCTTTACTGCTTCACGGACAGATATAGTTGTGTCCTTTTTCATCTTGTCGCCAGTTTCCTTGAGTGTTTAAGTTGAGGTGGATCCTCCCGAGCTGTGTGTGAAACAGAGCAGTATATGGGTCAAACCACTGCACCGTGAGTTCCTTCTCGTGGTGAAATCCGTCTGACTCTCCTTCTCACCCGAGGCGACGCAGAATTGGATTGTCTGGTCTCCTGTTGTTCCCTAGCAACAGCCCCCTTCTCGTTTACAATCTTCTCAATGTATGTTGCGCCCACATTTCTCCAAAAATGTCCGTCATCTGCAGAAAAGTGTTACACAACCAACCTATTTATTTGGCTTTTGATAATCTCTCAATATTCGGGGACAGTTCTAAGCTCTGTCAAGTCACGCCAATCTGTAATAGTCATGCTTTTTTCAGTGTGTTAAAGTTTCAACAGTATTTCATTCATTTTTTACTTTTCTATTGAATTACAAGAGATCAGAAGCAAGTGATAAATAGTAATGAGCTTTTCTAATAAAACTGAGTAAAATGTGACTTCATCCCAAGCAGAAAATGACAAAAAAACTGATCGATGCATCCATTTTTTTAGAATAATTAAATATTGCTGGATACCATTGGTGCATTATTCATGATTGTCTTCTTGACCTTTGGGCCTTACCGGATTTGCAGTGTTAAGAAGCTCAAACTCATTATTGACAGAAAGAAGTATGCCCTGCAGCTGTTTCACATCAGAGTTTGTCAAATGCACTTCTTTGACCAAGTTTGGAAATATATAAACAACAATAAAGAATAAAACGTCTGGTCATCGTCAAAGAACAACTAACCTCCAACTGTTTAGTACAAGATATAAAACTATCAACTGGAGGACACTCTCTGGACATTAAACAAAGATTAATGGGATGTGTATGGTATGGAAGTTTTCACATGTGATTTACACATTCAGTCGACGGGAGACGTACAGTTTCAGGAAGAGGTAATGAAAACATGTTGAAAGAGCCTGGGAGTATTTTGCACTCTGCAGCGGTATGTCTAATGTCACAGAGGAAAAAACCCATCTGTCTGTCATCACGTCTCCTCATTGAAAAGAAACTGTTGGACAGTTTACACAGTGGTGTGGCTGTCCACAGATATCTGCCAGTCGGTTAGAGCGAGGACACAACCGAACACAACGCGGCCTGAAAACCCAGCAGCCGTTCAAGAGAAAGTCTGCAAAAAGAAGGTCTCTGAGATGCTTAGTTTAGACTGTGTATTTGAAGCTCACAGAGTTGGAGAAAAGACAGGTTTTGTGTTTAAAAAGTAAAAATAAGATGCAGGAGTTAGAGCTATGGAGCTAATATTCATCTGTAGTCTCTAGTAGACACGAAAAAGAGTTATTTAAAGCCAAACTAATTATGCAGGTGTTGTAAGTACAAAATGTAAGGTGCAATATTTACTAAAAGAAATTATAATATACACTTAATACATTATATATTATTCCATAACTCATCACACATCCAGAGACATTTAATATCATCTCCAGACTTCTCCATAAAACATTAGGCATGTTATCACTCAATCAGCACATCAATAATCAATATTCAGTTCTTTGTTGTCATTGAGAAATACAAAAAGAATAGAAGTGCGCAAATTATTCAGTTCAATCCCATAACATTATAAAATGAACAGTACAAGGCAAAAATAATGTGCAACAAACAAACAATAAAATGTGAATGTAATGTATGAATGTAAACAAACAATATATTTTCAGTTTCTATTTTACATTTAAAAATAAAAAGAGCAGAAAAACAACAGCAGAACATTTGTCAATAACACAATTGTCATTTTAACCTCACTTTAGAAAGATCTGTGCAGATATTATTCCACTCCTTTATTCACTCGTTTGAAAAAGATTGTGCAAAAGTAGTTTTACGTTTTAAATGTTGTGTGTTATATAAATGGTGTGATATGCAAATGACAGCTTTTTATTCTGTTTCTCAGTAATATGCCTCATTTACAGCATTGTATTCTTTTACTGTTGCATTGCTCTTGTCTGCTTCTCCATAAAACACAGAACAACCTTAAATAAAATAAACTATCCATTAATCGTCTAATGTACCACTGCACTGTTTTTTTTTTTTTTTCTCAGTGTAGGATGATTATCTTTGTTGACAAAACCCTTACAGCAGGATGTTTTCTTTTTTGTCCTCATCACAATCACCGGGAGCAGCATCACACCACACAGTTATGAATACTAATGCCCCTCGGCCCGGACGGCTGTTAACACATGCATTTTTCATACACGTACAGCCCATTTTCACACTTTAACGCACCTCGAGGTGAAACACACATGAGTAAGTCTCAGCTACAACAGCCCCGCGCTCATGTTCGCTCTTTTATTGGAGATTGATGATGAGAATCCGGTGGCTGCACTTAAACAGGTGTGAGCTGTGTGTGTCAGGAGCTGGACGTTACTGCTATTGATGTGTTTGGAGTCAATGACAAGGTCCTAATGTGTGTGAGACTCGGCTCGGACCGGCTCGGATTAGATTTGAGAGATAGCTGTATAAAAGGGAGGAGTGTTCACATGGACCTGTCACATGTGAGAGTTCCTGCTCAGTTCGGATTAGAATGGGATCTGGACCGAGGACGAGACGTGGTTTATTATCGTACATCATTCATTCAGTTGAATTGAAGGGTTTTAGATGGATTTGAGCAGATTTTAGTTGGATTTGAACAGGTTTTAGTTGGATTTGAACAGATTTTAGTTGGATTTGAACAGGTTTTAGTTGGATTTGAGCAGGTTTTAGTTGGATTTGAGCAGGTTTTAGTTGGATTTGAGCAGATTTTAGTTGGATTTGAACAGATTTTAGTTGGATTTGAACAGGTTTTAGTTGGATTTGAGCAGGTTATAGTTAGATTTGAACAGGTTTTAGTTGGATTTGAACAGATTTTAGTTGGATTTGAACAGGTTTTAGTTGGATTTGAACAGGTTTTAGTTGGATTTGAGCAGGTTTTAGTTGGATTTGAGCAGGTTTTAGTTGGATTTGAGCAGGTTTTAGTTGGATTTGAGCAGATTTTAGTTGGATTTGAACAGATTTTAGTTGGATTTGAACAGGTTTTAGTTGGATTTGAGCAGATTTTAGTTGGATTTGAGCAGGTTTTAGTTGGATTTGAACAGGTTTTAGTTGGATTTGAGCAGGTTTTAGTTGGATTTGAACAGATTTTAGTTGGATTTGAGCAGATTTTAGTTGGATTTGAGCAGGTTTTAGTTGGATTTGAACAGATTTTAGTTGGATTTGAGCAGATTTTAGTTGGATTTGAACAGATTTTAGTTGGTTTTGAACAGATTTTACCTGGATTTGAACAGGTTTTAGTTGGATTTGAACAGGTTTTAGTTGGATTTGAACAGGATTTATCTGGATTTGAACAGATTTTAGTTGAATTTAAACAGAATTTAGCTGTATTTGGACATGCTTCAGATGAATTTGAACTAGTTTTAGTTGAATTTAAGGAGGGTTTAGTTAGATTTGACCAGGTTTTATAGTCATACAGAAGACATAACAGGTTAATGATGTTTTACTTAATATTTCTATGTGTAGGGCAGAAAACTAGACAGAATAGATAAATATATTTATATTAGACTAGTCTTTTGTCCGTTTATTTGCAGGACAACTTCCATTACATTTTAAAACCATGATGCTGCTAAAATAAGGTCGCCGCATTAGACTGTCACCATCTGATAAACACAAGGAGGTCTTACTCTTGAGCTGTTTTTTAGTCCCAACACAAACCGGTGCCTGGGGCTCTGAGCGCGAGGGGCGGAGTCTGAAGACAGGCCTGGATTTATAGCAGGTGTAATCAAATTAGGTTTAGTCCAATAAATCAATAAATCAATGTACCCCCCGGTCTGATACACGTGCAACAGTAAAAGACTATTTCTCAAGATAATTGAATTTTAAGTAATAACTTTGTCCTGCTTTATTTTTGAACGTACAGACAATTTTTGAAAAGCAAACTATGGTGATTTCTCTTCGATATTTATCCCAACAACTGAATATGAACTAAAAGTGTGCTATTTTACCACGAATAGTTTAAAATCTAAAGCTCGCGCATGCTCCTGTGTTTCTCTTTTTCCAGTGAGAGTGCGCGGTCCTGTCGGCGCGTAGAGGATCTGTGTCGCTGCTGGTTTCTGGGAGCGGGGGGGAGCTGCTGAGGAGAGCGCAGCCGTGTGGACCACAGCTCGGTGCTGCAGCGGCGGAGGGGGACACACTCACACCGTCCAGGCTCTGTCCCTCAACCCCACACTCCTCATCATTCTACTGCATCTCCACAGACCTCCACAGACCCGCGCCGGACAGGAACCAGGGCCGTGCGCAGCAGACGGTGAGTTTGGAACGCTTTCCTCTTTTTATTTTTTTATTTTTAAAGATGATTTTCCCGTTTCATCTCATTCCGCTGGAGGATAATGGTGCAGTGGATGTGTCAAGTCGGCACGGATCCACCTGCGCCTCAGCGATGCTCTGTTTCTCAAAAGGACCAGGTGCTTTGGCTATAATTCTGCAATATGGAGGCGCCTGGCGCGGATTGTCGTGCTTCATATGGATTTTGCAGATCACCAAAGACAGAAGGTTGCAGTCTTTACCTCAACGCACGCACTGCATCTTGAAAAGCAACATCTAAAGCGACCAGAGGGAGGGAAAGCACACTGTGTTTGTGACGTGGTGGTTGTATTGAGAGGTTTGAGAGGCTGCAGCAGGGTTTTCTCTCATTGTTGCTGAACACCGGCCGGTGCGTCAGGCCCACAGCGCTCAGCGGATTATCTGATGTCTGCCAGAGATGCTTCCAGCTGTAGGCAGTGCCTCTCGGTGTCATCTGTAGTGCTCTGACTTAAAGGAAATACCCTAAACGCTCCTAGGCCTGTTTTAACATATTGAGACGTGTTGTCAGCAGGTGTCTGTTCAACATGGCAACACCAGTCTGCTCTGCGTTATTACTGATCAGCATTTTTCATTGGGTCTGGTGTGAATAAATGCAGTATTCTCTGGGCCTGTTCCTCAAACTGAAGAGTAAATAGCTCTGCTCATAAAATCATGTTAAAGGGAAGGTCAGACAGTGGCTCTTTGAAATAGGTTATAGCTTGAGAGTTGTGTTGAGTCTGAGGAATGACTTTTTTGTTGTTCTTGTGTGAAATGATGTATTTTTAGAGACCTGTATTGTTCAAAAATAGCCATATTTTGTGTAACTTATTGACATATTGACATCAGCTGTTATTGCACCAGTCTGTGACACAGTATTTGTTTTTATTGTGGCCCACAGTAGGTTTTTATACTCACACTTGTCATTTCTATCAACATATTATCCTCTAGATGCCTCCATCCACTGTGTGCTGCTTTACGTGGCACCTATAATTACTTCTTTTGAGATAAAGCCTATACTTTGCCCTGGAACACTAACACCATGCGTTTAACCTACATTTAAAAAGCTCTTCCTCAGCATTTCAGACGCTGCTGCAACTCTATGTGAACAGACGCCATTTATATATGTACATTTAAGTGATATTAATCATTTATAAAGAGTGTTTTTTGAAATGCTGCTGCTCATATGGCGTTAAACCCAGTGGCAGGTGCTGATATGACAGATATTCAGAGTTGGCTGCGAGCGCTTCGGCCACTGTTGTGAGACGTCAGAAGACATGACTTCAGGCTCCGGTGAGACTCCGGTGAGACTCGGCCATTACTCACGCCAGATGCAATGTCATTGTCACTCCGCTGCTCTCCGTTTAAACACGGCCCATTAGCCACAGCTCAGGTGATGGAGCTTATGGTTGGTTTAGGTGCACTCTCCGTCTGCCCACTGAGACATGAGGTGATGACACAATCTTAACACAAAATGAGGCATAATGTTATTTTTTACCTCTATTTTATCCACTCAGATAGTCTTACATTTAGTACTGGTAACAGTTTAGAATAATTCACTTAATTCATCCTTAATTTATTATTCACAAATCATTAATCCAACATTAATAATCACTATTACATTATAAAAATTGGTATAAATGTTTGTCTTAATAAACCTATGTATGATTATTAAGAATGTGATTTGATTAAACTAATTAATCGCAAATCTGGCTGTTTATACTTTTAATAAACACACTGAATCTTCAATTTAACAGAAGGTAATTAACTTTATTTTGAATAATTTAACTTTGTCATACTTTAACTTTTGTATAGGAGGTAAATTGTAATAAATTTGACTGAAAAGTATTAATTTTGGATTGTTCGAGTCTCTATGACAGTCCAATCTAACTTGAAAATAACTTAAATGAGAAACCTTTATAAAGTACCGTAATTTAAAGTGCATTTATACATTCACTTTGTGTCCATTTGTGTGAACTTGTGTCATTTAGAACCTTACAGAATATTTAAATCTTTGCAAATCACAAAGACTTTTCCAGGAACCGTCCGATAATCTCTTACAGTAGAATTGTCCATTTAGCAGCGTGTCTTTGTTGTTTTTCCATCGTTAGCTCGAGTGTTAGCCACGTTAGCTTCAGGAAACAAAAGTGAGGTCCTAATAATTATACATATTAATATTTCAGTGTCTCTTAATTGTTTATTTATTAATCATTTGTCAATTACACGTCTATTAATGCTTAACTACTATTTTATTGTTGGAGTTATTAAAAAGTACTGCTTTTAAAATAACATCTAATCCCTTTAAACTCTTATAGCTTCAAGCACCGGCACAAAAGCTAACAATATTTTTAATTCACCCAAAGCTAATGATAAATGCATGTGCACTGAAGGTATAATAACAACATTCTGGGTTTTTGTCCCAATATATTTACAAACTCCTGGCTCACGTCTATAAATCTGAGCCAAATGAATACAATTAGCATCGCAGATCGTTTGGGGTTAATAGCATGGACTCCCTGCAGCATAATGGAGATGGGAGGGGCCTAAATCAACCCATGTGTCACAGCTGGACATGTTTTGGTGGCTGTTTTCATTAAGAAACACAAGCATGACTGGATGAAGATTGATGAAATGGAAAAAATAATGGAAGCCTGCCACAGAGCTTGACATTCTGCTGCAAGATTTCACAGAGAAGCTGTTTTTCTGTCCGCCTTCAGCAGGATATTTTTAGGTTTTCTTCATTCTTTTGGAAATCATTTTATTAGAAGGAGGTTGAATAGGCCTAAATTTTGCAGATTTGGACGGACTACGGAGAGACTGTGGTATAATAAGCTCTGGATTTGTGCAAAGGTAACAACACAACACCAGTCCAGACGCACATATGGGTAAAGGCTGATTGTTTTGCCTTTATTCACACTTCAAAGATGGCTGCTGAGGGTTTAATATTCATGCAGAGGCTGGGGTCTGTCTGCAGGCGGTGGATGAACTGTTTGTGTGGCTCAGGTGGGCAACAGATGGGAGTGGGCCCTGGAGCTGCCAGACGAAGGGTACGAACCGGGACTCCAGTCTGGTGTCGGAATTTATATTGTGCCAGATGTTAGGATACGTTTCTGTCACATTATTTTGTCGATGAGAGCTGCTTGATTATGGAAAAAAAATAATCACGATTATTTTGGTCATTATTGAAATCACGGTTATTCTTCTTGAATTTGGAAATGTGTTGGATTTATTGAAGAAAACAGTGACGTGTCCTTAAAATAAATAATATATTCAAACTTATAAATAAATAAATAGATAGAAAAATAAACAGAAATAATTATTAAGATAAGTAAATAAGATCAACAATGTAGTGCACTTTCACAACAACAAGTAACAAATAAAAACAAGAAATAAATCGATTACATTGGTTTTGTGATTGTTGGGAGCCGGAATTGAAATTGAAAATTTGATTAACTGCACAGCCCTTATTTACATTTCTTTAAATTCAATTCAGTTTCATTTCTGTAGTACAGTATCACAATAATTGCCTCAAAAAGCTGAACAGAAACATTAACATAAGACAGTAAATATAAAAACAGGATGAACTAGACAACATCTCCCTGTTCTTAAAGCCTCAATAAACAAATTAATGAAAATGAATATAGTCCACGATAATAAGCGTTTGTCTTCTCATTCTATTCATTCATTTATTTTCTTCTGCTCAGTCCCGTTCGGGGTTTGTCGGTGACTGGAGACTATCCCAGCAGCTTTGGGCCTGAGACGGGGTACATCCTGGACAATGGGCAGTTAGTCGCAGGGTTAACACTTAGAGACAGACAAACATTCACTCTCACATTCATCCAGAAGAGCAGAGGTTCTGAAACTCTTTATTTCAGAGAATATTTGTCTGTCCAAGCCCCATTTTTAAGAGTCCAAACATTAAGGTGAATAGTCTATAAATAAATAAAATAAATCTGAAAGGCCTGAGTTGGACGAGCTGGACTTTTGTTTTTAAAAAGTGATATTTTCCCATGAACACTAGGCCTATAAATAAAGATAAACAATGCTTCAGTCCAGGAAATTACATTCTGATTTATTAAAACTATAGATTTTTTACAGACAGATGCACACAATGATAAACTCACCTGTTCTTAGTTAGTTTAGTGTATTTGTTTACATTGTTAACATAGAAATCAATACACAAAATAAGAATAAATGTGTAAATTCAGCTCAGATATCATCACGTTTAGGAAAAGCACACTTTTTATCTCTGTTTTTTGTTTAAATATAAATCCCAAAGCTGAAAATCTTGAAATATTCCAGATAAATGTGTTTATAAAAGGCACCACTGACTGATTTTTAATAATAATATTTGGGGTGTTTTAATAAATAAAAGAGAAATGTTTAGATCCCAGTGGTGGGTGCTTAATTCTTGGTACAGTGGGCTTAAAAATAATAACATTACCCACATCCTCCAGAATCTTTTGTCACAGCTGTAAAATGATTAAGAAGGGATTTAGGTCAAAGAAGCCTTCCTTTATCAACTCCAAACAGCTCAGACCCATCCAACCTGAACAATAATCATTACAGAGGTGGATATAATCATCTATGGCTATATTATTTCTCTATACTAAATGATAAATGGTAAAACCCGCTACACTTTGGGCAGATTAGTCTGTTGGAAGTGTTATCTCAGGGTCGTCCTGCATGATTTGTAGAGTGTGTAATTTATGTATAGCTTCCATTTTCACTCCCTCACTGGACTGCAATGTATTTTAAATGACTTTTTTTTCACGTGTATTTTTAGCTGTAGATAACATTTATAAACACGATACAGTCTTGAAAGGTCTGTTTGTGGCAGTTGTTTGTAAAAATATGAATGCATTGAGTGAGGAATATTGTTTTTCATTCAGCAGAGTGTGATTGTTGTGGACTAATGGCTCCCAGTGTCCCAGTCCTGCTCTGACCCCAGATACGAGGTCTTCAATAGGAGCTCTATGGTGTGAACTGAAAGAATGGCTTCGTAGAAGAAGATAAACTGTCCAGGAACCAACCTTTAGAGAGGAAAAGTCATCCGTCAGCTCATCTGTGAACTGATAAACCAATTACAGCAGACAGCATCGTGTTTTAAAGTCTCGGAAAAAGGGAACAAAAGAACATAAAACCAACTTCTTCCCAAACAGACCTGGAAATTGATTTTCACTGAATACATTTCAGCGTATGTTTTATGTGGCAGGCCTGGCTGTGGCTCACACTAGAAATAAGTGCTTTCCTGTTTGATCTTACTCAGCATCATTTGATTCATTGGACGTCGGCCCATAAAACTCACCGATGTTTCACACAAGCAGTAAAGCCCCTCACCGTCACTTTGTCCTCTCTGTCTGTGACTCTTTCACCCTCGGAGCTGCTGAGCCGGCTGTTTTTAGGCCCTGCATTGTCCTATCAGAGCCGGGCCGGTTTACTCACCGCTGTCGGGATGCAGTCGCCGTTCCTGTCATAGCACCTCACATTACTGCTGAGGTCAGACGGACGGCAGCGTTTACCGAAGGAAGGAACAGGCAGATACGGTCCTTTTATGTCAACACGTATTGGTTTCAGCAGTTCCTGTGGCTGTGTTGATCTTAATGTTGTAACAGATTGTGGTCAGATCCTTTTTTACAAAATTAGCTTCTATCTGCAGTGTTTCCGTCGCAGTTCTGTGCAGGAGAGATAACCTTGATGTCTCAGAATCAGATTGAGATCAAAAAGACTTTCTAAATCTATCTATACTCACAGCTCAGAATCTCCATTACACAGTTTTTATTTCATATATTTGAGCTTTCTTCACACAAGGTTCTGTACAAGATACCTACATTTATTAAAAGCCATGTTTCTTCAGATTGGAGCCAGCTACAGTTTAATTTACTCCTGTTTCCTTTGAGAGGCTGGTGCCACATTCAGCATCATTACAACAAAACACTTATAAACAATATTCAGACACTTTAATATTTATATCATCTGTTTAATGCTGTAATACTGATACTGGCTTAATCAATATCACAGTTTAACTAAGTGGCTTCTCTTGGCTCGTTCTTAAAAGCTGTTTCCTTTCAGCTTCTAATTCATTTCAATGAACTGCCCAGAAAGTAAAGAGGAAGAGTTTTACAAAGCCTAATCTTAAACCCTAATCTGAATGCTTTTTAATAACCTTGATCTCACTCTAAATCTATTTTTGTGGTCTGTGTTGTGCCGTAAAAGTGACATACCCATAAATGACATCTAAACACATCTGCGTTCTTCAAATGATGATCCGTTTTCTGCCTCGAGGCTCGCACACGACTCTCAAATACACCCAGTCAGGAAGGGTTTTTTCATTTTTTCATCGCCGTCTTTTCCAGCTTTTTCCCATCGTATGCTCACAGCTTTTATCGACCCTCAGCCCACTTCATCTCAGTCTGAAGCGTGACTCACAAAGCCCATTTAACCTTTACCCAGATACCTCGAAGCTAGCATTTGTGCTGTGTCTGTGGTCCCGAGTAGATCACCTTTTTGTTTTGTCTAATTTTGGCACATTCCCATTGGGAGTTTTATGTTGATGACACTATACCTTTGCTTTTCTTGTTACTCTACACCACATTCCTTCAAATACACCCTTAAAGACACAAACAGCCTCATAAACCTGCTCTGTTGGTGTCATTTTGTCCGTTCTCGAGCGAAGGAAACCCCTCTGCTTTGTCATTTTCATAGAAGCCAGTCATCCATTACAGCCATGTGATATATTACCTGCAAGATATATTAAGGAGACAAAAGGACCATTAAAAAGTGGAAGAGAAGCTACTTTTCTAAAATGGTATTGCATACTTTTCCCACGCTTGTTTCCTCTTGTGTCCACGCTGACATAATCACAAACCTCTCACTATCGGATATCCAGGGAGTGTCCTGGGACTGTCGGATCACATTAACTCTCACTTGTTTAGGAAGCTGGTTAATACACTCATCCTCAGGTTAGTGTCTTGCACAGGACCTGTCTGTTTGTATAAGACCACAACTGGGTTTAATAGATTAGTTTTGATTTGTGTCACCTGTGTTTTAGGGTGATTCTTAAACTTTACCAAGCACCATCTCATATTATATTTGTTTCTTTACATATACAGTAATGATAATGGACATAAAACTGGTCTAAAGTGAGTTTAATTTAATTTGAATATAGTTTAAGTGGTTCTTGTTGGACTTGAACAGGTCTAAGTTTGATTTTAACAAGTTTTATGGTGTTTAAGTTGGTCTTTGAAGGGTTTTTATTGAGTTTAGTTGGACTTTAACAGGTTCTAAATCACTTAGACATTAATAGATTTTAACTGATTTTAGTTGGACTTTAATTGCCTCAAGTCGTTGTAGTTGTATTTTATTTGGACAAAATAAAATGGATTATGATCAAAATGGGCTCTCTCTGTTGGAGGATAATGGAGAACCACTGTTTCAGGAAATTACTAAAATTTACTCCTAGCCTCTACTTATTTTCAGGCCACAAAACAAGAATTCTTGAATTCAGTTCTTGGTGAAGCAGAGAGACGTAACCGGACAAAACACAGCTTTTTCACGTGCACACTAGTGTCTTTACTGTATTTACACATGTTCTGTGTTGTTCCGTGTAAAAAAAAACAAGCTTATTTGCGTATGTTTATCGCCACTAGACTGACTTGTTGGATTTGAACAGGTTTTAGTTGGATTTAAGCATGTTTTACTTAGATTACAACAGGTTTTAGATTGATTTGAACAGGTTTTTGTTGGATTTAACCATGTTTTACTTAGATTACAACAGGTTTTAGATTGATTTGAACAGGTTTTTGTTGTTTTAGATTGATTTGAACTGGTTTTTGTTGGATTTAACCATGTTTTACTTAGATTACAACAGATTTTAGATTGATTTGAACTGGTTTTAGTTGGATTTAACCATGTTTTACTTAGATTACAACAGGTTTTAGATTGATTTGAACTGGTTTTTGTTGGATTTAACCATGTTTTACTTAGATTACAACAGGTTTTAGATTGATTTGAACTGGTTTTTGTTGGATTTAACCATGTTTTACTTAGATTACAACAGGTTTTAGATTGATTTGAACTGGTTTTTGTTGGATTTATGCATGTTTTACTTCGATTACAACAGGTTTTAGATTGATTTGAACTGGTTTTTGTTGGATTTAAGCATGTTTTACTTAGATTACAACAGGTTTTAGATTGATTTGAACTGGTTTTTGTTGGATTTAAGCATGTTTTACTTAGATTACAACAGGTTTTAGATTGATTTGAACTGTTTTTTGTTGGATTTATGCATGTTTTACTTCGATTAAAACAGGTTTTAGATTGATTTGAACAGGTTTTAGTTGGATTTGAACAGGTTTTTGTTGGATTTGAGCAGCGTTAAGTTGGATTTGAACAGGTCTAGATCAATTTTGAGCAGGCACATACAGCATATACATTCAAATAAATATATTTTCAGTGATGAAACCAATAATTTCAAATGCCAGTCTTAAAAAATCCTAACCCTGACCCTAAAAAAATAACATAAAACCAGTAAAACTTACCTCAGAATCACTGCAAAAAAATGGTTCTTGTGTAAAATTACTAAATGTCTGCAACAAATAAAAAAACATGAACAATACATTTCATCAAAGAAGCAGAGGGCCACATAAAATCTCATCTAATTGGCCCCTGGTGCTCATAAACACAGATAATTCAGCTTCAGTTTGTCTAATTCACTTCAGTCTGTGACTCATGTCTTTCTAAATTATCCATGCGTTTAAGGATTATTCATTTTCCTTTAACACACAAACATACTACAGTATTTATCTGAACAGCCTCTGTATTTGTGTTACAAAACCTGTCCTCAAAATACTACAGTGAGTGATGAATTATTGAACGCCACAATGCTATTCAACACCATTCCGTTTTGGACGAGCTGGGACACACTGCCCTTATTCTATCAAAGAGAAGGATACACAGTCTGTTTTAGGGTCTGTTCAAACTTGTCTGAAATATATTGTAGATATAAAACCTATTCATTTGTAAAGCCCCTTTGGTAAAGCAAACATATAACAATGGCACAATAGAAAACTGAAAGAGGCTTTTCATCAGATCCACATTAACGCGCTGCTTTATAACGTATCAGATGTCACCGATCTATTCATGTGCAGTGCGTGGGTTTCTATTGACACCCAGGTTATTGATTTTGGGATTAGAGCGGGACCCAGAGGGCACGGGACTTCTTTAAAGCAAGGCTCGTATATTTTTTGGAGAGATCTGCGTGATCTCCCACAATCTCATTAACGCAAACTGGACGAGTCGAAGTCCCAAGAGTCTGAAGGACAGTGTGACAAGGACGGTCCGATATAAACAGCAGCTATCAAGTCCTGCTTTTGGATAAGAGGCTCTTAGTTGGAGTTGAACAGGTTTTAGGTGGATTTGAACAGGTTTTAGTTGGATTTGAACATGTTTTAGGTGGATTTGAACAGGTTTTAGTTGAATTAGAACAGGTTTTAGATGGATTCGAGCAGGTTTTAGTTGAATTTGAACATGTTTTAGGTGGATTTGAACAGTGTTTAGTTGGATTTCCGCAGGTTTTAATTGAATTTGAATGGGTTTTACTTGAACTTGAACAGGTTTTAGATGGATTTTAACAGGTTTTACTTGAACTTGAACAGGTTTTAGATGGATTTGAACAGGTTTTACTTGAATTTGAACAGGTTTTAGTTGGTATTAAACAGGTTTTAGTTGAATTAGAACAGGCTTTAGATGAATTTGAACAGGTTTTAGTTGGATTTGAGCAGGGTTTTGTTGAACTTGAACATGTTTTATGTGGATTTCAACAGGTTTTAGTTGGATTTCAATGGGTTTTAGTTGGATTTGAAAAGGTTTTATTTAAAGTTAAACAGATTTTAGTTGAACTTGAACAGGTTTTAGTTGCATTTCAACAGTTTTTTGTTGAATATGATGCTCTTCTTTTCCTCTTTTTTATTTGTCCTTTTATGTTGCACCTGATAATTAGTCTTTACTCCTTTTCAAGAATAACTAGTAAAGCTGTGCTAAAGTCAACCCAAGGCTGTGTTCCTGAGAGGCCTCCTCATTAACTCTGTTCTAGTGCTGACTGAGGTCTTTGTAGAGACAGAGCTGTAGCCTTTTTACAGCTGGGTCTGGGCTGTATGTTACTAACGTATGCTACTTGTTCACACTGATTTTAGCTGTATATGTGATAATTAAAGCTATGTAACAAGAACACTCCATACAATAAGAGCTTCTGCTTATTAAAGGTGATGAAAACAAAGGGAAGTATCTGTGTGTGTTTAGTCTGGACCGGAGATGGAGGGTCGCCAGGTGTGTCCTACCTGAGGAGAGAGATGGGCTGTATTTAGGTGTGGTCTCTTTGTCTCTCATAAACAAAGAGGGTCCAAACTTTTTGCAAAGACAGCCACATTTGAAGAGAGGAACATTTTCTAAGGGCCAGGTCTCTTCTGGTTTTATTCAGTTTGACTTGAACAGGTTTTAGTTGGATTTGAACAGGTTTTAGATGGATTGCAATAGGTTTTTATTGAACTGGAACAGGTTTTAGATGAATTTGAACAGGTTTTAGATGGATTTGGACAGGTTTTAGATGGATTTGAGCAGGTTTTAGTTGCACTTAAACAGGTTTTAGTTGCATTTGGGCAGGTTTTAGTTGCATTTGGACAGGTTTTAGATGGATTTGAGCAGGTTTTAGATGGATTTAAACAGGTTTTAGTTGCATTTGGATAGGTTTTAGTTGCATTTGAACAGATTTTAGTTGCATTTGAACAGATTTTAGATGGATTTGAGCAGGTTTTAGATGGATTTGAACAGGTTTTAGTTGCATTTAAACAGATTTTAGTTGCATTTAAACAGGTTTTAGATGGATTTAAACAGGTTTTAGTTGCATTTGAACAGGTTTTAGTTGGATCTGAGCAGATTTTAGTTAAATTTGAACAGGTTTTTGTCGGATATGAACTGGTTTTAGCTGCAATTGAACAGTTTTTAGTTGGATTTAAGCAGGTTTTAGTTAGATTTGAACAGTTGAACAGTTGATGTATACATTCGTTTTAAAATGGTGCTATGGCTGTATAACAAAAATACTCCATAAAGATGAAGAGCTTTTGCTTATTAAAGGTGATGGGGAAAAAAAACAAGGTGAGAAATAGGAAGGTGTGAAGGAAGCCTAACTATGAATATTGATGGCTCCTGTTCCAGAAGAAATGTAGAGGTGGCAGTGAAAAGAGGGCAGTGCTTAAAGATTGGTGTCAAATACAAAAGACAGAAGAATGTCAGATAAAATAAGGTTCACTGAGGCATTGTTTAGCTGAGATTTGATGAGTTTGGACATGGCTCTGATGTGGTTGTTTGAATTTGACTGAGTTCATTTGACTTATGAAAATGAGGCCGAGCCCAGGAGCAAATAAAGTAGGAGTGTCTTATTTGAAGTCTCATTGTGTCTGGTTCAATCTGCTGAATTAAAGCTGCTTTTACACAGAACAAGCAACATATTGGAATATTTCTGTCACATTAGTCTTTTTCAGGTAAGGTCTAATCTGTAGACATTCATTCATTCATCAACGCTTCATTGCTTCTGTGTTTTTGTTGTTCTACTCTTTGCAGCTGTATGAGCAAAGCAACAAAAGTGAAAGCAATGGACACAAAGCAATGTTTGGAGTGTTTATTTAACCCGAGGGCCATAAACAAATGTGGCACTTATTAATGTGAATACAAAGCACACAAACGTGCTCGGGCCTGACTACAGCAGCGTGCAGCTGTTTTAGGTGGTGCTTTGTTTGGTCTGTTTGTTTTCTCAAGTCCCTTTTAATTGAAGTGGACTGTTATTGTCAGAACGAGCCACTCCAGTCAAGAATGTATTTAAAATGGTTGATTTCATTGAAGTGGAGCTGTTGGAGATGCATAAAACCACCTCTATTTATACCTTAAATGGTATTTTTTTTCTTCTAGTTGTGAAAATGATTTAAGTAATTTGTGGAAAAACAGTCTTTATGATCCATCTACTGTTTATTCTAAGGGATTGTAATAGATGAGAACCTCTATTCAGGAACAGAAAACCTTGGAGCGCTCCCATTGGTCGACACTTGTCACATGACGTTCCAGGAAGTTTAATAGCTGCAGATAAAGTGTATTTTCAGCTGAATATGTCTTTTAACAGAGAAACAGCTGAAAAAGAAAAGCATCAACAGAGAAAGGGAGGCAACGTAAAACACAGATAAATACTGTCAATTCAATCACGTAATGTTTAACGAGGAGGAGATAATTGTCGCCCTGACGCTGAAGTCACAGCTAAGCTAACGCTAAACTCTAAACTTCAGTTTGGTCAAATGTATCAGAGTTTCAGATGAGATTTTTGTAGTTTTTATAGTGAAATATAACCAAGCATATTCATTATTTATAAATGTTGAGGTTGAATATTCAGTTTAATGTAATTCTACACTAGATCAGAAGCAGCTCTGTAATAAGGCTGCTGTTTGTATCCAGCTGGGGCTAATCCTGGGACAGTAAGGCTTGAGCTAAAGGCATATTGCTCTGGGTGACATCAAACACACATCGAGACCGATATAAAACGTCCTGAATGAGGTGAGGTGCTGTCAGAGGAGCCCGATGCTCACGTACAACCAGGAGCCCTGAGGGAAAAGAATTGAAAATGCAGAAATATATAAAAAGCTAGTCTTTGAATCTCTAAAAATAGCCCGTTCATTGATGTGACTTGATGTCGTCGCTGGAGTTTTGATCTTCCATCAAACGTGGCTAGTGTTGCATGATCGCTGGAGGATATACCCATTACCCATGATGCACTGCCGCACACTACAGCTCCAATCTGGCATGCTCTTTTTTTTTTAATCCTCTAATATGATACGTTCAGCATTATCACTTAGTTACACTGACAAACAGAGAGTGTACTGTAACGTAAGCCACTGTAGTCTTTGTCATTTCTTTATCACAGCTTTTGAAGGTTTTATGAAGAGTCCAGATTGAATGAGATCACAGAGAACCCCTCTCGTCCGACGCTCCAAACGTTAGCCTCAGTTTTCTCTCTGTGTGTCTTCGGCGAGAGATATACAGTCAATATTAGACGTGTCCCAGACGTCCTATAGGCCCGTGTCTCTACTGTTTGCCCACCTTTGTGAGCGGCCCATTGTCTCCCAGCGTCTCATTTCCACGTCTCCAGCTCTCGTTGCCTTCCTCTTTATGTTCTCTCTCGTTGCTCCACTCTCCATCTGTCTCCATCTTTGTCTTTCGTTCCCCGTCTTTTGTGTCGTACCCCTGGATGAGATTGCCTTTAGGGTGTGAGCCGCGCTGACGTTTTTCTACTGTTTTTGACGTGTGTCGTCTCGTTACTCTGCTGCCATTGTCTCAGCCTCTGAAATCCGCAGCATCCAATATCCATCTGAATAGTGTCCATTTTAAGTCACAATTTAGCAATAAGTATTGATTTTTTGAATATCGGCTCTGTCTCCACTATTGTATCATGTGTTAACAATGATAAAACAGTCTTCTGAAGGTGTTGTGGACCCTGTTACTCCTGTATTTTCAGCAGAAGCTAATATCCTGATCCTTGTATCCTTGACAACCAGTACTTTTATATCCCGCCATATTATTTGTTCTAGTGTCACCAGGAATTAAATGAGAAGGCATTAGTGTGGGCACAGTCGTGTTTAAATGGAATATATGACGTTATTAGGCTTTACTTTTGTAATCTGGTCCAATTGTGCTGAGTTGTATCTAAAATAAGAATAAACTTTTGCATATGTGCATATATACATTTTGTTAAGTTTGAAAATATACAGAAGAAGAGAAGAATAAAAGAAATACTAAGAGATGCAGAAAGGAAAGATACGGTGCAGGAATCCAATATATGAAGAAGATATTTGGGAAATCAATGTAAAATAAGAAAAAAAAACACAAAAGAGATCTTTAATGGATTCTTTGCTGTGTATATTATAAGGATATATATTCTGACTTGTGATATTTCCAGGTCCAATCTATATGTTTACAGCAATATCCAATAATAATATTCATTAAAAGGTAAAGCTTTGGATATTATCTGTATCTTGGAGAAATACTAGTATAATTACACTGGATATTACGTGTATTTATTCAGTGAACATTGGCGTTTGATAAATACCTTGAGTACTTGGACACATATGACAGTAGTTAGCCTCTGTGTACATGAGTGTACTGTATGTTTTCACTTGTTTTGTGAGTCCCAGCCCCAGCTTCCTGCATTAGCATAGAAATCAAACTCTCTCACTGCGGCTGATTTAATGGAGATGGGCTTCATATGGTGAGCCTTTTTCATCTGCTCTGACACTGGCCAAAAGCGCCTGTCTTTTCCCGTCTTCTCTTCATGTAGAGTACAGTCTGTTTCTTCTCATGCTGCTCCAGTCCTCCCACTCTTCCGCCGGTCCCTGTCGTTCTCATGTTTCCTCTTCCTCACTCAGCGCTCTCTCGGCTCCAAATGAAGTCCGGCGATTAGATCTAGTCCCCGGAGAAGTCTTATACCTGCTTTTACAAATACTCTCCTGAGCCTCAGAGGAATGCTGCTTCCTACTGTTCTTTAAGCTTGATTTATTTCTCAGTCTGGGTGCGTTTGTGTGACATTCCTGATGACTCCATTGTGCGGCGTCGAGGGGGAAACGTGGGGATGGGAGCGGTGTCCCTTTAACCTCTGCAGCGAGAACCAAGTTTGGGAAGGCAGTAAATCTCTGTGATTAAACCCAGCTCTGTCCGGCTGCTCTTTTCATGTGGGACTGGACTGTGTGTGTTGTCTGTCGTCTGAAGGATGCTCCCACACTGCTGAAATTAAAAAAAAAAACCCGAATAGCCTTGGTAACCGACCCCCTCTGTTTCTAACTCACAGAGCAATAAAGACACAGGATTGTATTGTATAGCCCTCGGTTTAAGACCAGGGCAGAACTAATGAAGAACTTACATGAATATTTTTACTCAAATGAACTAAAGATGTAGGATAATGACAAGTTTAAAGCGATTACATTTAGCATTTGACACCATTTTGTCAAACTGTAAATATACCAGACACTTTGCTTTGCACTGATTTGATTTGAGATGTGATTTAATTTTTTTTAATCACAAATTAATAATACTTTTGTGTTTATTTAATTCAGAGTAGCTTAAGTGTTTTATAAATGCAAAATGTATCAGCTTTTTTTTTGCAATATATATTCTTTTATATTAGTTTTTTATTTATTTGCTAAAGATAGGGAGGTAGGTAGTTTTATTTGTCTCTTATGAAATAGTTTTTTGTGAGTAAAACACATTAAGACACAATAAAAAACAACAATAATCACACAGAATGCAACAGAGTACAACAACTAATTAAATCCATCATAAAAAAAATAAAAAGCAGCAGGTTTGACGAGCACTGATACCAATTTATCAACAATAAATACAACAAGATATTACAAAAATCTGCCATTGTTTCTGTTAAAAAATGACCCAAAGGAGACTTAATGGGTTCTCTTAATATCTATAATTTTTCAAATCAGTCTCTTTTTCAGTCTTTATTTCGGGGAACAGCTGAAATCCTCCGTATATTCCCGGCTCAGTGGTGTCTTGTGATGTCAGTGGGACACGTATCTGTACGACATGAAGACGAGGTGCACTAGACCCGACCCGGCGACTCTCGTAATGAGGCCATTTGTCATTTTGTGTGTCGATAGTAACACACAGACAGCGGCCCCCTCCTCAGGCCCCTCTCACAGATGGTGTCGGTCTGGTAACAGCAGCCAGGTGTGTTTTATCAATTTAGTTCTGAATAATGGCCGTTTTTATTTTGTATTCTTCTTTATATTCGGTGATTGAGAGATGAGGACGCCTGCTGTGATCAGTCCAGCTTTTTAATAATGGATTGATAAGTCATGCCTGCTTTTATGAGGATGTTTATTAACCCGATAATGGAGCCGTGCATGTGTTGTTTTAATTTCCCAGTGTGTTTATTGTGTTTATGGTGTGCATTAGTGTCTAACAGTCTGGATAATAACGTTAAGATATTTGAGCAGATGTCTGTGTTGTTAATTGCTCTGGTTCATCAACACAAGGGACCCACATTTACATTCATGCCTGGGGTCACTTATGTTTTTGTTATGTTTAGCCCGGACCCTCATGAACCACACACATAAGATTTAGACGTTTTCTGGCTGAACCCACTCGAGCTCAAACTCAAGGCCCAGGGGCCAAATGCAGCCCTTTGTATTGTTTTATGTGGCCCTCCAATACATTTAGTTGGTGATATTTTTGGCTCTTTATTTTAATTGGATTTGAACAGGTTTTAGATTAATTTGAATAGGTTTTGATTGGATTTGAACAGGTTTTAAATGGATTTGAATTGGTTTTAGATGGACTTAAACAGGTTTTAGATGTATTTGAACAGGTTTTAGATGTATTTGAATGGGGTTTAGAAGGATTTGAACAGGCTTTAGATGGATTTGAACAGGTTTTGATTGGATTTGAACAGGTTTTAGATGGATTTGAACAGGTTTTGATTGGATTTGAACAGGTTTTGTATGGATTCGAACATGGTTTAGATAGATTTGAACAGGCTTTAGATGGATTTGAACAGGTTTTGGATGGATTTGAATTGGTTTTAGATGGATTTGGTTTTAAATGGATTTCAATTGGTTTTACATGGACTTAAACAGGTTCTAGATGGATTTGAACAGGTTTTGATTGGATTTGAACAGGTTTTAAATTGATTTGAACAGGATTTAGAAGGATTTGAACAGGTTTTAGAAGGATTTGAGCAGCCTTTATTTTTCTTTGAAAAAATGTCTTAACCTATAAGATTTCATGAACAAATAAAATAAATCAGATTCAAATCCATCTTAAACCTGTTCAAATCCAACTAAAACCTGTTCAAATCCATCTAAAACCTGTTCAAATCCGACTAAAACCTGTTCAAATCCAACTAAAATCTGTTCAAGTCCATCTAAAACCAGTCCAAGTCCGTCTAAAACCTGTTAAAATCCAAATAAAACCTGTTTCCATAAAAAAGAGGAAATTATTATTATTTTTTTCTTTTAAAATTGCCATAAGTTCAACCAGATTCAAAAACTCTTTTTAAAGTAAGTTGGACAGTTCTTTTCTGTCATTTCCTCTAGTTGTGTTTCTCATGGTGTTGGTATAAAAAGACCAAATCAAAAGAACTGTGGCTCATGTCCAAAACTTAAAAATAAAAAATATCAAGAATAACTTAATCACTTTTTAAATCCACTTGTGCAGGTTTGTTTCCGAGCGTCTCCATGGTGATGTGTTTCTGCTGGGGTCGGGTCTATCTTCTCTTCACGTTCTCGATGATGAAGCACTTCTAAATGACTGCGTTAATAATTCATGTTCCAGATTCCATTTCGACCTTGACTTTTTCATGTGTTTTCTTTCTGTGTTTCTCTGCTCTTCTGCCGGGTTTTCTGATTTCTCGTTGCTGTCGCTGCTCATTAACGTCGACTCGTTTTTTTCCTCTGAGTCTAACCACAGCTCTCATCTGTTCTGCCTTCTCTCCTCTCGGCCCGACTCAGTTCAATTTGTTTCAGTTCATCTACGATTACGTCAATGTGGCTTGAATAACTCTAGATCAAATTTCACTTTAACACTTATTACATTTAGTTCAGAATGATTTCAGATCAGGTCAGATTAATTAAATAGCATTGCCAACATTTATCTGTTTAAATTGCTCCTGTTTCTCTATTTTTTTTATCTTTTTTGAGCTGTTTCTCTGTAAAATAAGACGTATTTCCAACAGAATAACCCATTTCCTTGGTTTATTTCCTTGTTCCTTCGTTGTTGACGTCAGTGTCGACCAATGGGAGCGCTCCTTTTTACCTGAAGTGAGCTGTGATTGGACAAAATCCTGCTGTGGACTGATCATTCTCATCTATTAAAATCCTTAATTATAAAGACTAGATCACGACTTAAGGTCTCATTTCTTCAGATGATTCCTGTTACAATAAACTTTAGAAGATTACACTGAAAATGTAAATGCAACAGTAAAAAAACAATTAGATAATAGACTTTTAAGCAATGGAAGGAGCTCTACTAAGGCTTTACTGCTTTCTGTGTTTTTCTAGCTCAGTTTTTATAAAAGTATCTTATTTTAATATTTCATAGAAACACAGTTACCATATTTTATTTATATATTCTTATGGTTTCATGCATTGTGAACTATTTAGTGCAGATAATAAGTGACGTTTATCCAAAAGTATCTAATAGAACCACTTCTACAAAATACTGAACTAACCCTTTAAATATCCCAGCTTTAATGTTCCTAAACTGTTGAGTCGTGTTGTTGCAGTTCACAAATACCTTTAATAAACCTGATTTGTGAACGATATTTATAAACCGTGACGATGCTGAGCTCAGTTTAAATGGCTCCTCGTCTGACGGAGCAGGCCCTCTTTGTCTGCCTGCATTTGTTTTGTTAATGTGAGATGAATGGAGCGTCCCGTGGAGATTCTAATGACGCATTCGTGGGCACGTGGGGCCTGTTCGCTGGAGGCACATGTACGGCACGGCGCTTAACCTTTCATTTGTGTGTTCCCCTGCTGGAGGTAGAAGTAATAAAAATGACTGCAGACATTTTGATTATTGATTGAAGGCCTTGTGTTTAGTATTAAGTGGCTGTTCCCCAGACATTATGAAAGATGTGCCCATGGGTTCATTCATTTGTTTTTGACACTGGTCTCGTGATGAATGAACTGAACTAATACGTCCCTTTGTCTCAATATCATTCTCTCAGGACGTGTTTAAGTCCAAACTCAGATGCAATCTTTTATGATTATTTTGGTCAACCAAGGGCATATTTAACAGAGCTTTTTTAAAATAATGAATCAGTTTTTCTCATTAATCTTACTCTATGATGATTAATTAAGTGACTAAAGCCTGGATTTGATGCATAGAGGCATCACATTTGCTTATTAAACAATAACCTCTATACATTTTCTTTCTTGTCCCTGTCTCAGACTCCACTCTCCTCCAAAAGCAGTCTAGGAACCTCTCCTGCTTCTCTTTTATTAAAAAATAAAACCACAAAATACTAATCCATTTGACCAAACTGAAGTTTAGAGTTTAGCGTTAGCTTAGCTGTGACTTCAGCGTCAGGACGACAATTATCTCCTCCTCGTTAAACATTAAACATGATTGAATTGACAGTATTTATCTGTGTTTTACGTTGCCTCCTTTTCTCTGTTGATGCTTTTCTTTTTCAGCTGTTTCTCTGTTAAAAGACATATTCAGCTGAAAATACACTTTATCTGCAGCTATTAAACTTCCTGGAACGTCTTAAAGCCTGCTTTTTCAATTTTACAGTACACTATTTGGGGTTTTAAAATGAAATGCATCAATCTGGACAAGTCTGGACTATTTCTGCAGATCCTTCTATGCTTCATGCTCATGCTTTGTCACTGAAGTCCTTGGTTTACCATTAGATCAAGGCCAGTGTGCTAACATAAATATAAATATAAACGAGGTATTTTGTGTTTGTTTCATGGTGATATTCTTCTTTGTTGCAGGTTTGACTCTTCATCTGGAGACAGTGGCTCAACTCCAGTCATCTCAGGTACTGACTTACCTCTGTGTTTCCTTTCTATTTGTGAGTTTTGTGCGTTTTTTCGGCTCGAGCGTCACATCCGATCACGTCAGCTGACCCTGGTTGTGACAGATTTTATCTCTGTGAGGCCTTGACTGTCCCTGTTCTGGAGCAGATAAACGTATCATGCGTTCAAGCCCTACCTCGGAGCCCTGTCTGTAACTTATATCAAGGCGGTGTATATAAATCCCAAGGCTGTGTGCTCATTTTATTTGATTGAACTGAGGCATGACACGAGGTTAAAAGGTTACATCTGTGTAGGAGCTGCAGGTCATTATTCACCCATTGTTCAAACATATAATGCAAACATTCAACAAGGAGCAGAAACACATTATTATCTAGCATTTGTGTGTCTGTGTGTGGACTGTGGACTAGCTTCACCTGCTGCTCACCTGCTGCTCACAGACACCTCACTGATGCCATCATTCTCAAATGTTCCAATCTAGAGATCCATAACTCCTCTTTCTTTAACATCACTGGACTCTTCCTGGGTGTTGTTTTTTCTTGTTCTTTCTTTTCTTTGCAAAAAAAACTAAACTGAGCTAGAGTAGGGTGACCGTACGTCCAGATTTAACCGGGACAGTCCTGATTTTAAACCCTCCGTCTCGTGTCCTGGCGGATATCTAAAAAAAAACAAAAATGTCCCGTTTTTGCCCTCTTTCTGTCCCGAGTGTCCTGATTTTTACCCAGTCATAAAACCAAAGCAGAGCATTGTTCTTGAAACTCATTTATCTGAAAACTGTCTGTGTGCCAATCACAGAGTTACCACGGCAACGGCAATATTAACCAATGGAAAAAGATCCACAGTGTTCCTCAGGTCTGTAGCTCAATAATGATTGGTTCTTAAGCGAAGACAGTTTGACCTTTGACCTGTCATCATCAAAAAAGAAAGGCTCCAAGAACAACACAACTGTCTCAGAAAAGCACAGGATAAATAAATATGATGATAATGCGTTTGCAGACTTTGTAAGTGTGAATTTTTCATCAAACCCAGTGGAAAAGTTGTATTTTGTTGAAGTAAAATAACCATTAAAAAAATGTACGCTAATCAACGCAATCAGTTCACATTTTTATTATTTACTGGTGTTGTATTGATTATTTTTTACTTGTTAATGCGCTATTGTTGGATTTGCGAAAAAATCAAAGTGTCCTGGTTTCTTGGTTTGAAAATATAGTCATACCCTTTCGTTTTGAACTCCTTGGAACCACCATTTCTGGAGCGCTAATGTAAGTGTTATTGTAAAGAGAGCTCACCAACGATTGTTCTTCCTTCGACGTCTCAGAAGCTGGATCTGCTGTTTTTATTTGACCTTTTCTGTTACTGTTTGGTTCGGCAGATAATGACATAAAGCAATTGAAGAGTTTAGATATATCTTTATCAAGAATTATTGGCCAAGATCTCCTGCATTTTAAAGTTAGGACAGAAAATAGACCCTTCACTTCCAGCAAATGCTTCAGTAAAAGATTTGTGAGGATTAAAAGTAGAACTAGTCTCTTCTGTAACAGCTCAGATCCTGACAGTTTTAACTATTGTATTGTTTTCAGTTGGGTTTTTAATGACATTTACATTAATTGTATTTATATAACTATCTCTTAATGCGTTTGTGTGTGTTTGTTGTTTGTTTTGTCTTCCTTGTTTAATTTTTTAAGACAATTTCCAGTCAGTGCTCTCATCGAAATGGCATTAAGCGTGAATCTTCTTTTACAACATAAAAAAAAAACTCTTTTCATAAGGTTCGTGTCATTTATTTAGTATTTATATCACAGCAAGTGTAAGTGATACAGTTATAAAACGTCAACTCATTCTTATTTTTATATTTATTACAGTTCTGCTCAGTCTGATCTCAGATATTACCCAGATTCGTTCACACCTCATTATTTGGCAGCACCAGATAAATCAAATACATTAAAGATAACGAGCCGGTGTAATACCCCTCACTGCATTCACTCATAAAATATCATCATAATTCGTGATCTGTGGCGCTCGTCATTAACGGGAGCAGGTCGTGCAGTGTTACGTAAGAGCACTACCTCCCTTCGTTATTACCCCTTCCTCAATAGTCTCCTGAGAGCACTCGGGGATATTGCGGCGGTTCATAATTCGAGCTAGAGTCATTATCAGAGCAGTTTAGTCTGAACCGAGCAGGAGAGTGGTTCACTTTCACTTCTTGTAGATGGTGTTGATGGATCGCCCTCCTACAGCTCCCTCTCCGCTCCGTCTATCCCTCTCCGTGAGTAATCCTGACAAACAGATGGACGGAGGAGGGAAAAAAAGGAGGGTGCCAGCTTGTTGCTTCGTTATAACACCGTCAATCAGTCCCCTCCCCCTCGTACCCCTCCGCCCGTCCCGTCGTGCCCTTCCCGTCCCGTCGCTACGCTCTCACCTTCTCCTCTGGCCTCACGGAGAGAAGACGATCGATCAGTCCGTTCATCTGTCCATCTGTCCTTATATTAGCAACACACACTGGGCTTTTTTCATTTCTGTGTAAGCTTTTGATCCCTGGAGCAAAAATATAATGAGGTGACACCCGATAAGCTTTCATTATAGACTGTCCTCAAGCAAAACATATTTATAACTCTTAAAGGGCCCTGGCACAAAGAAGGTTTTCATGGATTATTGTATCAAGTAATCACAAATCAACTGAAGCTAATATCAATTTGTGACAATAATAATATTCATAATAATAACTAGAGCCAATCAAATGAAAACACACAAGACTTTCACTTCTTGCTACATTTGTCTCGACGAAATTCCCCCAAAACATACATTTGTTGTTTTTTGTTGGTGTTTTGTTGCCTGTGATTATTGTGAGTGAATAAAACTAAAAGTAGAAGTAAATAAGACAAGAAAACACTGTCAGTTTATTACCTTTTAGTTTCACCACCCCTTAATAATAAATATTTACGTTTTTCTTTTCTAACGCTGGAAGAAACACAAAAGTCCACAATTTAAGAGCTCAAATTGTAAAATATATACATTTTGCCATGTGGACCAGTGTTGTTATTTTACATTCTGTTGTAGTTGTAGGTGACGGCAGAATATTTATCTGTAAATTAAAGGAAAAACTTAAGATTTGAAGTGACTTCTCTTTAAAACTTGCATTTGTTTTGACTGAGTTACTCTCAGATGAATTTATTTCCTTGTTTTTGTTAACGAGACTTAATCATATACTTCAGCAAACATCTGCCACTTACGTCTTGTGTTTTCCAAAATGAAAAGCCAAACCATTAAAGGAATAAAGACACAAGTATTTCCTTTAGGACACACATGAAAATGCACAAATACATGAGAGAGTAACCGGTGTTGTGTTGTGTCCGGAGTCACGTATCAAGGCCATGTGTGTCTGTGTGTTCTTGTCAATGCTTTTATCTGTGAAAAGCACACAGGAATACAGGAATAGCAACGAGACCGAGCCCAATGGGGTTTCATAAGGACAGTGTCACTGCATTGAGAATGAGTATTGATCCCTGGTCCTTTTATCCAACATGGACGCCTCTTTTCATCCTCCTTTCTCATGCACAGTGTCAAAAGGCTTCGGGAGCTACAGCAATAATGACCCAGAGATAATCTAAACTGAATATACTCCTCCTCTTCACATACGTTCATTTAAAATATAACGTCAAAGCCTATAAAACAGCCGTTAATGTTAGATATTAGACATTGTCCTGCTGCTCTCACTGTGAGGTCAAAGGCAGCACATATACTCGCTCACATTCAATGAAAACGGACATAATAAAGTCCCATATGGATTTGGCCTCTGCTCGAGCCCACGCCGCTTGATGAGATGACCTTCGACAGGCGTGACACACACTTCTGCGCACACACACTCACACACACACACACTCACACACACACACACCCGACCGAGCCTTTGGCAGCAGGAAACAAGCCCGAACGTCTGGCAACATGAAGCACTCGTCCACAAATCAGTAACAGTGACTGGAAACCACATTTAGTGAATTTAATGACAATTATGTGTAATTGTTTCAGATGGATTACACAGCTTTTATCTCAGGGCTTTTTCTGAGCAATTATCATTTTAAAATCTATTGTTCTTTACAGAATAAAGAGTAATTGTTCATTTTTGTGGAAGACTTGTGAACTACATCGCTCTTTTATTCACCTTTTTCTTATATTTTGCATGTTCGAATTGGGAAAAGTGTCCTGTGGTTGTGTCCCACCGTGAAACACACAGGATCAGTGTTATTTTAGAGAAAACAAGAAAAGGACAACAGCGCTCTCATTCTCCAAGAAAAGAACGATTTAATAACAAGGATTGGATGCTATATTCGTCCAATTTTTGTTATTAAATTGTCATTTTCGGGGAATGAGAGGAGCCAGGCCCAGAGGCGTTTAGCTTGTACCAAAATCTTTTTCATAATGCTTCAATTCATGGCTTTAATTAAAATAACTTATGTTCTTAGGGAGGCAAGTGTTTTTGTAGTAAAGATCATTTAAAGCTCAGAAACCTTCAATGGAACAGGTTTTTCTCTGCTCTGAAGTGGTTTAGCTGCTGTTATTTTCTCGTCAGAGGAGTCAGCGTGGCCCAGAACGCCTGCTACTTCAGCGTTATCTGTGGTAAACAACGGCAGGACAATAGCTCCTGTGGGGTACTGGGGCAGTGTCGACTCAGGGGAGGTATAGCCTGGCACATGCTGACCATCAGCACTTTACAAAGCCCCAGAGAGAAAAAGCAGCCGCTGGGGGATTCTGCGGATGGTGCCAGAATAAATGACCCCGAAAGTGAAAGTGCGTGTGTGTTATCGCACGTGCAGCAGAGGCCGAGAGGGTTTGTTTTGATTAGTCGGCCGCGTTCAATCCGGTTTGTGGGCCGGTCCAGACAAAAGGGCTGCCGGTTTTGTTTTTGTGCAGAAAAGAAGTGGGGTTAGTCGAGGGGAGTCTCTTTCAATAACTTCCACTGTAGCAAGCAGCTTCCGATGAAACTAAAACGGCAAAACTGTGGAGTTGATGGAGCTCGGTCAAAAAAGGTCACGGACAAGAGTAACAGCACCAACAAGAAACAACACGGTGTAAACACAGCCTTAAAAAATGAGTTCTTATTTACTAACTCTGCCTTTCATCAAGTTCACTTTGACATTGCTGCATTATGGATTATGCTCCTAATATAAACTGTAATATTAGCCTCTCATCTGTCTCAGTTCTGACAGAAAACACCTGGATAGCATCACTTTAGACTGAATGCATTATTCCCATTCTTCCTTGTGTCCCAAAGTATTAAAAGTGCAACATTATCCATCGCATTGTCATCAGCGTCCTGTAAATGTGCTTAAGTCAATAATACTCATATGAATAGTGTCCCATTTATTACAAGAGGATTAGTGAGGCTATTGTAACCCATATTTTACTGTTTGATCAAAAGACTCAGCTGTGGCTTTGCCTCAAGAATTAGGGCCTTTTTCTCACTTTACAGCAGCCTTTGTTTGTGGCAGACAGGCTTTTCTATGAAATATACTCATAAAGTGATCTAAAAAAAGAGCTTCAACGTAAACGGAGCAAGAAAACATTATAAAACTCAGGCCTTCTATACAGTTACTCTGTTTATTGTTTAAAGTTGAACAATGAGAGCCCGTCTTTTTCACACATTTCTACTTCTACCAGTTTTTCTTTGAGATTGAGGTAAGGTTCTCACCTCAGGCACCTGCTGCACAAAAGCTGCAGTCTGCACAGTCCACGGTGCTTTGTGCAGAGGTCTGTCCTTTGTCCCGTCGAATGTTGTCTAAAATAACTGTTGTGGGCTGGCTTTTCAGTGAGTCTAATTTTGCATTTGTCATTTGTGTTTGTTAATGATGTAGGATGAAGGAACGGTGGCTTTTATGTAACGTATGGCTGTGAGGTCAGCAAAAAAACTCTAGACGACACAAAAATGTTCAGCTGTGTGTTTATTTCGTCAGTGCTACGTCTGCATGACCCCAAAATGTACTATTTATTCCCACAAACACCTCTACGTTGCAAAAATATGGGCTGTTCATCAGCAAAATATGAATTAATTCAATATTTATTCAACAAATAAATGCATATACAGAGATTTACAGTGCATTTTTCCACTGGCTTCTGCAAAAATTCTGCAAAAGTATCTCACAGAGCCATCTAAAAACTGAACTGTTTGTTTAATAAGAACAAAAATACACTTCTCCACTGACCCAGTTAACGGGAAGTAGTTCAGTGTGTGACTTTGCTAAATATATTCCTACCTGCCTCGGATGTCTGCCACAAAATGTGACTTTGTGTTTAATTTCACACAGATGAGATGTTATCAGTGGGATGTGTTTTTAAAGTCAAAACTGAAGTGGAAGAACACATCTTGACATTTTACACTCACACTAAATTTGATTTGTCACAGCTTTTGCTAAAGATGGAACTGATGCAGCGGCTGGAGCTTTTCTGTGTAAAAATAAAAGGAAAATTCTCTTGTGAACAGCATGAATTAAGTAGAAATGTAAACTATATTATAATAAGAGTGAGGACAGAGGCAGAGGATAGAAGCTCAGTGTGTCTTACTTCCTCAGCGTCTAGGCCTAGCATCTATGTCTTGACTCTATCAAAAAGGATAGTCTTGTGTCTGTTTTAAAATGTGAGCTGGAGCTGATTCCATAAAACAGGAGCTTAAAATGAAGGTTTTTGTACAAAGTTTCTTCGCAGGAGAATTTCTTGCAATGCTCTCTGTGGGATTCATGAAGCGTTCTCAGACAGCACCATTCATCTTTATGACGTGCGTAAGTCAGTGCCACTAGCCCCTCATTTACATATCATTTACATATAATTAGCATACCACTGACAATGCCCAAATATGGACTTAAGACTTACTGAAAGTTGACAGTTCACCAAACGAGGAAATGAGCAGCAGTCTGCCTTCTTCCTCAAATAAGTAGTGCTCTTTTAGCCCTTTTTTTTTAGCACATTTAGTGGAAAAAAATATATAAAAACACACATAGTTAATGTTAATAATAAAACGGTGAGCGATAGGAGCGAGTGAGGGGAGGGTGTGTCTACGGAGAGCAATAATAATCTGTAAAATTGATTAAAACGGTGTTATTTTCAGGCCTGAGACATGCGTAAGAGTGCTTCACCCTGTTCTTGGGATTTGTTCTTCCATAAGAGTTAAGAAAACACCGGTGAATGCCAAAAGAAGGGCTTAAGAAGAAATGTCTGCCTGAGAAGCTTGACGAATGAGACCCGATGTCCTCAGAATGTGACTTTGACTGGACGTCTCTGTCTCACGTGTCGCTCTGTTCGTCCCGTCATCCGTCAGCGTCGTAGGCAGCAGAGTGACCAGTCGCCTGTAGCTGCAGGGTTTGTACAGCGACGGGCACAAAGACCGAGGGGTTCGTGTCGCTCTGCTTCTTTGTTGTTGAGAAATGTAAGCTGAGGTTTATATTTAGAAGGAAGGTTTTTGTTTTTAATCTCCTGCTTTAATGTTTCTGCGTAAACTGAAGACTCCTTGACTGAATTTATCCAGGATGATTGCACGAGAGATTGCTTGAAACGAGGCACATTGGTTTATAACACAAGAAATATATGTACTTCTATTTATACAAACTAGGTTACATGGCAGACAATACATATTTTTCACATATTATTCTGGAGTAATGCTTTTGAATCCCTAACTCTTCCATTTGTCGTCAGTGAAATACTGTATTTGCTGCTCCATGTGCACTGAGCCAATAACTATCATGTTTTATTGGTCATAGGCTCTGGACGCAAAGCAGATTCAATCAGAAACACGGCTAAAACCTGGTTGTATGACCTTGCCACTGAATTACGATTTATTCAATGTGATAAAATGCTATATGTGTGTATATGTTACGACATGATATTGATTAATAATGGCTTGAGGCAGTGTAAATCACTAAACACTGTGAAATCTAAGGTTAAAAAGGTCAGAAATGATTTGTTTCTGAGACTAACCCAGTTCACAGGGCTTTCCAATGACAAAATAACAGATGATAATACGGTGCTTAGAAACTCTACAATTGGTTTTAACCTTTAACATGAACAATTAGAAACATTTAGGATGCACTTTGAAGAACTAAACTCCTCCTTTGTCACTATGACTGCTTCAAAAGACCCAAATATAAAACACTTGGAGCCAAAACTGACATGAGGAAATGAGAGTAGCACATGAAAAAGAGTGATGATGACAGAAGTGCAGAGCCGGAGGATGGCTTTCCGACCTTTAGTCTTTGACCCCTGAGTCGAGAAGCGGCTGAGACACGAGCGACCCACCGGTTAAAGCCGACTCATCGAGCTTTGGGCCACTTCTGCCGTCGTTATAAATGTTTTCTCATGGTTTGCTTCTGAGAAAACGAGCAATAGGCCGTGATGAGTGTAGATTTCTGTGACATTTACTGGTTTACTGCAGAGTAGGTGTGGAAAAAGCTGGATCCCCTCAAATGCTGCTACTGCTATTATTATTCCTGCTACAGTGCACCCAATATCTAAAAGTACTGCAAACATGTCTTTTAATTAGATTATTCCGCCTCTGTTTTCACATTTTGTTTTGTTTGTGCCACAGTCGGCTTTGAAAGTGTTTGTCCTGTGCATTTGAGAGTTAAAAGTGCAGATTAATGGTGCGTAAACATGTAAATAATAATAAATGATGTTTACGAGGGAATGTCTGTGCAGTTTAGGCCAGATGACATTCTCTCTGCTCAAATATGGAGATGTTGACATTTGCACATGGCAGCTGATTTTATGTTTGTGCTTTTTCGCTCATGCTTTTAGAGTTATCGCTGTTGTCGGCTTATTTTTTTCCCTTTAGGCATAAAATTAAAGCCTGCTTCTCTGGAGATGTGACCGTGTACTGTTTGTTATTATTATTTTATGTCAGAGAGCATTTCTGGAGGTTAATAATGTATTCTATTAGCAGGAGTGTGTCAGTATTATGTAGATGAGATGAGCTTTTTACATTGTTTTTGGCACAAATAGGAAATAAAAATTATAATCACAGTTATTTTGGTCATTATTGACTGAAATATGTTGGATTTATTGAACAAAACAGTGAATTCTCCTTAAAATAGATAAGATATTCAATTGTATAAATAAACAAAATAAACATAGATAATACTTAAGATAAATAAATAAGTTAACAATGTAGTGCACTTTCCCAATCTCATGGGAAACAAGTAACAAGTGCTAAACAAAACAAAGTAATAAATAATCTTTTTTTTTTGATGATTATATAGTTTTTGTATCGTTCGGAGCTGGACTTGATCAACAAATAGCACCTTAGTTTTTCTAAAAGTAGTGACTTATATCTAGACATGTTAAGATGCAGCTATAAATCATAATTATACTTTATTATATTATTTTTAGAGCCTTCCGTTTGACCAGTTTACATTCTTCCCTTGATTTGTTTAGTCTCATTTATATTCAGTCAAACCAGGTGGAAATAAATACAAAATAATAACAAAATAAGGTGGAGTTCTTCTGTGTCTCTTGGAGAAAGTGACTCTCGGTCTGAGTTGAATCGACTGACTGAGGAGGAGGCTATTGCGTCAATTCATTTGCAAATGTGCGGCTAGTTTTGACTTTATCGTGTTTTTAAGATTCAACGTGGCTTGAACCTACTGCGTCCAGTTCTTTGCGTTGATTAACTCGGAGGATCATCCAACGGGACGGGGTAATTAGCCGTGTCCCGGGGTTGTTTTAGCCCACACTCGGCCGAGCTCAGCTGAATAACTCTGACACACTAGTTCACCGTCGTGGCTCTGTAGACTCCAGTCCCTGTGACGACGTTAGAGCCACAAAGACACGCTCTGGTAATGAATAATGAAGACGCAGCTCTGCACTGATTCACCTCAGATGGATCTCAGCGTTGATGTTGAGTTACTGTCGACCTTCTGACCCTCAGCCAGGTCTGGGGAGGATTTACACGTGTGTCTGCAGAAAAGCTGGTCTCACCTGGGAATATTTATTTATATTTTGTGTTAAAATGATTTGAGTGGCTTCCAGAAGAACTACTCTGAACTCAATTAATT
>JAWCTZ010000338.1:0-47095 GCA_036850595.1 Rhyacichthys aspro | reverse complement strand
TGGATTTGCATTGACTTGAGCCATATTAGTGTCAAACCCCAATCTGAGTGCTGCGGACACACTAAAGCTCCAAATGCAGCAACACTGCCCGTAGAGCTGCTTTTGTAGAGCTTGGGAGAGATCTACAAGAAGAGCTTTGAATCACCTCTCTAGCACTTTGGGTTCAAAATTAGAGACAATTTACTTTTTATTGCTAAACAGGCATTTTCAGCTCAAAAGAAGGCCACTTTGACCTTTTCACATTATAGACAAGAAACTGCTCAAACACAACTATATCAGACTGGAAAAATGGCTTGCTCAGGGCTAAACAGGCCATTTTCAGGCAAAAACACACAAATACCTGGCTCTGCTCATACAATGCCAAAACAGACTCATATGAGGCCAGGGATGTGGATTTTCATTGACTTGAGCCATATTAGTGTCAAACCCCAATCTGAGTGCTGCAGAAAAACTAAAGCTCCAAATGCAGCCAAACTGCCCGTGGCCTTGTAGAGCTTTGAGAGATCTACAAGAAGAGCTTTGAATCACCTCTCTAGCACCTTGGGTTCAAAATTAGAGACAATTTACTTTTTATTGCTGCAAAGTCATTTTCAGCTCAAAAGAAGGCCACTTTTGACCTTTTCACATTATAGACATGAAACTGCTCAAACACAACTATATCAACTGGAAATGGCTTCTCAGGGCTAAACAGGCCATTTTCAGGCCAAATCACACAAATACCTGGCTCTGCTCATACAATGCCAAAACAGACTCATATGAGGACAGGGATTGGGATTTGCATTGACTTGAGCCATATTAGTGTCAAACCCCAATCTGAGTGCTGAGGACAAACTAAAGCTCCAAATGCAGCCAAACTGCTTGTACCTTGTAGAGCTTGGAGAGATCTACAAGAAGAGCTTTGAATCACCTCTCTAGCACCTTGGGTTCAAAAGTTAGAGACAATTTACTTTTTATTGCTGCAAAGTCATTTTCAGCTCAAAAGAAGGCCACTTTTGACCTTTTCACATTATAGACATGAAACTGCTCAAACACAACTATATCAACTGGAAATGGCGTCTCAGGGCTAAACAGGCCATTTTCAGGCCAAAACACACAAATACCTGGCTCTGCTCATACAATGCCAAAACAGACTCATATGAGGCCAGGGATGATGGATTTTCGATCTGACTTGAGCCATATTAGTGTCAAACCCCAATCTGAGTGCTGCGGACAAACTAAGCTCCAACTGCAGCCAATCTGCCCAGGCTCTTGTAGAGGTTGTAGAGGTCTTGGACAAAGAAGAGCTTTTAATCACCTCTCTAGCACCTTGGGTTCAAAATTAGAGACAATTTACTTTTTATTGCTGCAAAGTCATTTTCAGCTCAAAAGAAGGCCACTTTTGACCTTTTCACATTATAGACATGAAACTGCTCAAACACAACTATATCAACTGGAAATGGCTTCTCAGGGCTAAACAGGCCATTTTCAGGCCAAAACACACAAATACCTGGCTCTGCTCATACAATGCCAAAACAGACTCATATGAGGCCAGGGATGTGGATTTGCATTGACTTGAGCCATATTAGTGTCAAACCCCAATCTGAGTGCTGAGGACAAACTAAAGCTCCAAATGCAGCCAAACTGCCCGTGCCTTGTAGAGCTTGGAGAGATCTACAAGAAGAGCTTTGAATCACCTCTCTAGCACCTTGGGTTCAAAATTAGAGACAATTTACTTTTTATTGCTGCAAAGTCATTTTCAGCTCAAAAGAAGGCCACTTTTGACCTTTTTTACATTATAGACATGAAACTGCTCAAACACAACTATATCAACTGGAAATGGCTTCTCAGGGCTAAACAGGCCATTTTCAGGCCAAAACACACAAATACCTGGCTCTGCTCATACAATGCCAAAACAGACTCATATGAGGCCAGGGATGTGGATTTGCATTGACTTGAGCCATATTAGTGTCAAACCCCAATCTGAGTGCTGAGGACAAACTAAAGCTCCAAATGCAACCAAACTGCCCAGGCCTTGTAGAGCTTGGAGAGATCTACAAGAAGAGCTTTGAATCACCTCTCTAGCACCTTGGGTTCAAAATTAGAGACAATTTACTTTTTATTGCTGCAAAGTCATTTTCAGCTCAAAAGAAGGCCACTTTTGACCTTTTCACATTATAGACATGAAACTGCTCAAACACAACTATATCAACTGGAAATGGCTTCTCAGGGCTAAACAGGCCATTTTCAGGCCAAAACACACAAATACCTGGCTCTGCTCATACAATGCCAAAACAGACTCATATGAGGCCAGGGATGTGGATTTGCATTGACTTGAGCCATATTAGTGTCAAACCCCAATCTGAGTGCTGCGGACAAACTAAAGCTCCAAATGCAGCCAAACTGCCCGTGCCTTGTAGAGCTTGGAGAGATCTACAAGAAGAGCTTTGAATCACCTCTCTAGCACCTTGGGTTCAAAATTAGAGACAATTTACTTTTTATTGCTGCAAAGTCATTTTCAGCTCAAAAGAAGGCCACTTTTGACCTTTTCACATTATAGACATGAAACTGCTCAAACACAACTATATCAACTGGAAATGGCTTCTCAGGGCTAAACAGGCCATTTTCAGGCCAAAACACACAAATACCTGGCTCTGCTCATACAATGCCAAAACAGACTCATATGAGGCCAGGGATGTGGATTTGCATTGACTTGAGCCATATTAGTGTCAAACCCCAATCTGAGTGCTGAGGACAAACTAAAGCTCCAAATGCAGCCAAACTGCCCGTGCCTTGTAGAGCTTGGAGAGATCTACAAGAAGAGCTTTGAATCACCTCTCTAGCACCTTGGGTTCAAAATTAGAGACAATTTACTTTTTATTGCTGCAAAGTCATTTTCAGCTCAAAAGAAGGCCACTTTTGACCTTTTCACATTATAGACATGAAACTGCTCAAACACAACTATATCAACTGGAAATGGCTTCTCAGGGCTAAACAGGCCATTTTCAGGCCAAAACACACAAATACCTGGCTCTGCTCATACAATGCCAAAACAGACTCATATGAGGCCAGGGATGTGGATTTGCATTGACTTGAGCCATATTAGTGTCAAACCCCAATCTGAGTGCTGAGGACAAACTAAAGCTCCAAATGCAGCCAAACTGCCCGTGCCTTGTAGAGCTTGGAGAGATCTACAAGAAGAGCTTTGAATCACCTCTCTAGCACCTTGGGTTCAAAATTAGAGACAATTTACTTTTTATTGCTGCAAAGTCATTTTCAGCTCAAAAGAAGGCCACTTTTGACCTTTTCACATTATAGACATGAAACTGCTCAAACACAACTATATCAACTGGAAATGGCTTCTCAGGGCTAAACAGGCCATTTTCAGGCCAAAACACACAAATACCTGGCTCTGCTCATACAATGCCAAAACAGACTCATATGAGGCCAGGGATGTGGATTTGCATTGACTTGAGCCATATTAGTGTCAAACCCCAATCTGAGTGCTGCGGACAAACTAAAGCTCCAAATGCAGCCAAACTGCCCGTGCCTTGTAGAGCTTGGAGAGATCTACAAGAAGAGCTTTGAATCACCTCTCTAGCACCTTGGGTTCAAAATTAGAGACAATTTACTTTTTATTGCTGAAAGTCATTTTCAGCTCAAAAGAAGGCCACTTTTGACCTTTTCACATTATAGACATGAAACTGCTCAAACACAACTATATCAACTGGAAATGGCTTCTCAGGGCTAAACAGGCCATTTTCAGGCCAAAACACACAAATACCTGGCTCTGCTCATACAATGCCAAAACAGACTCATATGAGGCCAGGGATGTGGATTTGCATTGACTTGAGCCATATTAGTGTCAAACCCCAATCTGAGTGCTGAGGACAAACTAAAGCTCCAAATGCAGCCAAACTGCCCGTGCCTTGTAGAGCTTGGAGAGATCTACAAGAAGAGCTTTGAATCACCTCTCTAGCACCTTGGGTTCAAAATTAGAGACAATTTACTTTTTATTGCTGCAAAGTCATTTTCAGCTCAAAAGAAGGCCACTTTTGACCTTTTCACATTATAGACATGAAACTGCTCAAACACAACTATATCAACTGGAAATGGCTTCTCAGGGCTAAACAGGCCATTTTCAGGCCAAAACACACAAATACCTGGCTCTGCTCATACAATGCCAAAACAGACTCATATGAGGCCAGGGATGTGGATTTGCATTGACTTGAGCCATATTAGTGTCAAACCCCAATCTGAGTGCTGAGGACAAACTAAAGCTCCAAATGCAGCCAAACTGCCCGTGCCTTGTAGAGCTTGGAGAGATCTACAAGAAGAGCTTTGAATCACCTCTCTAGCACCTTGGGTTCAAAATTAGAGACAATTTACTTTTTATTGCTGCAAAGTCATTTTCAGCTCAAAAGAAGGCCACTTTTGACCTTTTCACATTATAGACATGAAACTGCTCAAACACAACTATATCAACTGGAAATGGCTTCTCAGGGCTAAACAGGCCATTTTCAGGCCAAAACACACAAATACCTGGCTCTGCTCATACAATGCCAAAACAGACTCATATGAGGCCAGGGATGTGGATTTCCATTGACTTGAGCCATATTAGTGTCAAACCCCAATCTGAGTGCTGAGGACAAACTAAAGCTCCAAATGCAGCCAAACTGCCCGTGCCTTGTAGAGCTTGGAGAGATCTACAAGAAGAGCTTTGAATCACCTCTCTAGCACCTTGGGTTCAAAATTAGAGACAATTTACTTTTTATTGCTGCAAAGTCATTTTCAGCTCAAAAGAAGGCCACTTTTGACCTTTTCACATTATAGACATGAAACTGCTCAAACACAACTATATCAACTGGAAATGGCTTCTCAGGGCTAAACAGGCCATTTTCAGGCCAAAACACACAAATACCTGGCTCTGCTCATACAATGCCAAAACAGACTCATATGAGGCCAGGGATGTGGATTTGCATTGACTTGAGCCATATTAGTGTCAAACCCCAATCTGAGTGCTGCGGACAAACTAAAGCTCCAAATGCAACCAAACTGCCCAGGCCTTGTAGAGCTTGGAGAGATCTACAAGAAGAGCTTTGAATCACCTCTCTAGCACCTTGGGTTCAAAATTAGAGACAATTTACTTTTTATTGCTGCAAAGTCATTTTCAGCTCAAAAGAAGGCCACTTTTGACCTTTTCACATTATAGACATGAAACTGCTCAAACACAACTATATCAACTGGAAATGGCTTCTCAGGGCTAAACAGGCCATTTTCAGGCCAAAACACACAAATACCTGGCTCTGCTCATACAATGCCAAAACAGACTCATATGAGGCCAGGGATGTGGATTTCCATTGACTTGAGCCATATTAGTGTCAAACCCCAATCTGAGTGCTGAGGACAAACTAAAGCTCCAAATGCAGCCAAACTGCCCGTGCCTTGTAGAGCTTGGAGAGATCTACAAGAAGAGCTTTGAATCACCTCTCTAGCACCTTGGGTTCAAAATTAGAGACAATTTACTTTTTATTGCTGCAAAGTCATTTTCAGCTCAAAAGAAGGCCACTTTTGACCTTTTCACATTATAGACATGAAACTGCTCAAACACAACTATATCAACTGGAAATGGCTTCTCAGGGCTAAACAGGCCATTTTCAGGCCAAAACACACAAATACCTGGCTCTGCTCATACAATGCCAAAACAGACTCATATGAGGCCAGGGATGTGGATTTGCATTGACTTGAGCCATATTAGTGTCAAACCCCAATCTGAGTGCTGAGGACAAACTAAAGCTCCAAATGCAACCAAACTGCCCAGGCCTTGTAGAGCTTGGAGAGATCTACAAGAAGAGCTTTGAATCACCTCTCTAGCACCTTGGGTTCAAAATTAGAGACAATTTACTTTTTATTGCTGCAAAGTCATTTTCAGCTCAAAAGAAGGCCACTTTTGACCTTTTCACATTATAGACATGAAACTGCTCAAACACAACTATATCAACTGGAAATGGCTTCTCAGGGCTAAACAGGCCATTTTCAGGCCAAAACACACAAATACCTGGCTCTGCTCATACAATGCCAAAACAGACTCATATGAGGCCAGGGATGTGGATTTCCATTGACTTGAGCCATATTAGTGTCAAACCCCAATCTGAGTGCTGAGGACAAACTAAAGCTCCAAATGCAGCCAAACTGCCCGTGCCTTGTAGAGCTTGGAGAGATCTACAAGAAGAGCTTTGAATCACCTCTCTAGCACCTTGGGTTCAAAATTAGAGACAATTTACTTTTTATTGCTGCAAAGTCATTTTCAGCTCAAAAGAAGGCCACTTTTGACCTTTTCACATTATAGACATGAAACTGCTCAAACACAACTATATCAACTGGAAATGGCTTCTCAGGGCTAAACAGGCCATTTTCAGGCCAAAACACACAAATACCTGGCTCTGCTCATACAATGCCAAAACAGACTCATATGAGGCCAGGGATGTGGATTTGCATTGACTTGAGCCATATTAGTGTCAAACCCCAATCTGAGTGCTGAGGACAAACTAAAGCTCCAAATGCAGCCAAACTGCCCGTGCCTTGTAGAGCTTGAGAGATCTACAAGAAGAGCTTTGAATCACCTCTCTAGCACCTTGGGTTCAAAATTAGAGACAATTTACTTTTTATTGCTGCAAAGTCATTTTCAGCTCAAAAGAAGGCCACTTTTGACCTTTTCACATTATAGACATGAAACTGCTCAAACACAACTATATCAACTGGAAATGGCTTCTCAGGGCTAAACAGGCCATTTTCAGGCCAAAACACACAAATACCTGGCTCTGCTCATACAATGCCAAAACAGACTCATATGAGGCCAGGGATGTGGATTTGCATTGACTTGAGCCATATTAGTGTCAAACCCCAATCTGAGTGCTGAGGACAAACTAAAGCTCCAAATGCAGCCAAACTGCCCGTGCCTTGTAGAGCTTGGAGAGATCTACAAGAAGAGCTTTGAATCACCTCTCTAGCACCTTGGGTTCAAAATTAGAGACAATTTACTTTTTATTGCTGCAAAGTCATTTTCAGCTCAAAAGAAGGCCACTTTTGACCTTTTCACATTATAGACATGAAACTGCTCAAACACAACTATATCAACTGGAAATGGCTTCTCAGGGCTAAACAGGCCATTTTCAGGCCAAAACACACAAATACCTGGCTCTGCTCATACAATGCCAAAACAGACTCATATGAGGCCAGGGATGTGGATTTGCATTGACTTGAGCCATATTAGTGTCAAACCCCAATCTGAGTGCTGAGGACAAACTAAAGCTCCAAATGCAGCCAAACTGCCCGTGCCTTGTAGAGCTTGGAGAGATCTACAAGAAGAGCTTTGAATCACCTCTCTAGCACCTTGGGTTCAAAATTAGAGACAATTTACTTTTTATTGCTGCAAAGTCATTTTCAGCTCAAAAGAAGGCCACTTTTGACCTTTTCACATTATAGACATGAAACTGCTCAAACACAACTATATCAACTGGAAATGGCTTCTCAGGGCTAAACAGGCCATTTTCAGGCCAAAACACACAAATACCTGGCTCTGCTCATACAATGCCAAAACAGACTCATATGAGGCCAGGGATGTGGATTTGCATTGACTTGAGCCATATTAGTGTCAAACCCCAATCTGAGTGCTGAGGACAAACTAAAGCTCCAAATGCAGCCAAACTGCCCGTACCTTGTAGAGCTTGGAGAGATCTACAAGAAGAGCTTTGAATCACCTCTCTAGCACCTTGGGTTCAAAATTAGAGACAATTTACTTTTTATTGCTGCAAAGTCATTTTCAGCTCAAAAGAAGGCCACTTTTGACCTTTTCACATTATAGACATGAAACTGCTCAAACACAACTATATCAACTGGAAATGGCTTCTCAGGGCTAAACAGGCCATTTTCAGGCCAAAACACACAAATACCTGGCTCTGCTCATACAATGCCAAAACAGACTCATATGAGGCCAGGGATGTGGATTTGCATTGACTTGAGCCATATTAGTGTCAAACCCCAATCTGAGTGCTGCGGACAAACTAAAGCTCCAAATGCAGCCAAACTGCCCGTGCCTTGTAGAGCTTGGAGAGATCTACAAGAAGAGCTTTGAATCACCTCTCTAGCACCTTGGGTTCAAAATTAGAGACAATTTACTTTTTATTGCTGCAAAGTCATTTTCAGCTCAAAAGAAGGCCACTTTTGACCTTTTCACATTATAGACATGAAACTGCTCAAACACAACTATATCAACTGGAAATGGCTTCTCAGGGCTAAACAGGCCATTTTCAGGCCAAAACACACAAATACCTGGCTCTGCTCATACAATGCCAAAACAGACTCATATGAGGCCAGGGATGTGGATTTGCATTGACTTGAGCCATATTAGTGTCAAACCCCAATCTGAGTGCTGAGGACAAACTAAAGCTCCAAATGCAACCAAACTGCCCAGGCCTTGTAGAGCTTGGAGAGATCTACAAGAAGAGCTTTGAATCACCTCTCTAGCACCTTGGGTTCAAAATTAGAGACAATTTACTTTTTATTGCTGCAAAGTCATTTTCAGCTCAAAAGAAGGCCACTTTTGACCTTTTCACATTATAGACATGAAACTGCTCAAACACAACTATATCAACTGGAAATGGCTTCTCAGGGCTAAACAGGCCATTTTCAGGCCAAAACACACAAATACCTGGCTCTGCTCATACAATGCCAAAACAGACTCATATGAGGCCAGGGATGTGGATTTGCATTGACTTGAGCCATATTAGTGTCAAACCCCAATCTGAGTGCTGAGGACAAACTAAAGCTCCAAATGCAGCCAAACTGCCCGTGCCTTGTAGAGCTTGGAGAGATCTACAAGAAGAGCTTTGAATCACCTCTCTAGCACCTTGGGTTCAAAATTAGAGACAATTTACTTTTTATTGCTGAAAAGTCATTTTCAGCTCAAAAGAAGGCCACTTTTGACCTTTTCACATTATAGACATGAAACTGCTCAAACACAACTATATCAACTGGAAATGGCTTCTCAGGGCTAAACAGGCCATTTTCAGGCCAAAACACACAAATACCTGGCTCTGCTCATACAATGCCAAAACAGACTCATATGAGGCCAGGGATGTGGATTTGCATTGACTTGAGCCATATTAGTGTCAAACCCCAATCTGAGTGCTGAGGACAAACTAAAGCTCCAAATGCAGCCAAACTGCCCGTGCCTTGTAGAGCTTGGAGAGATCTACAAGAAGAGCTTTGAATCACCTCTCTAGCACCTTGGGTTCAAAATTAGAGACAATTTACTTTTTATTGCTGAAAGTCATTTTCAGCTCAAAAGAAGGCCACTTTTGACCTTTTCACATTATAGACATGAAACTGCTCAAACACAACTATATCAACTGGAAATGGCTTCTCAGGGCTAAACAGGCCATTTTCAGGCCAAAACACACAAATACCTGGCTCTGCTCATACAATGCCAAAACAGACTCATATGAGGCCAGGGATTGGGATTTGCATTGACTTGAGCCATATTAGTGTCAAACCCCAATCTGAGTGCTGCGGACAAACTAAAGCTCCAAATGCAACCAAACTGTCCAGGCCTTGTAGAGCTTGGAGAGATCTACAAGAAGAGCTTTGAATCACCTCTCTAGCACCTTGGGTTCAAAATTAGAGACAATTTACTTTTTATTGCTGCAAAGTCATTTTCAGCTCAAAAGAAGGCCACTTTTGACCTTTTCACATTATAGACATGAAACTGCTCAAACACAACTATATCAACTGGAAATGGCTTCTCAGGGCTAAACAGGCCATTTTCAGGCCAAAACACACAAATACCTGGCTCTGCTCATACAATGCCAAAACAGACTCATATGAGGCCAGGGATGTGGATTTGCATTGACTTGAGCCATATTAGTGTCAAACCCCAATCTGAGTGCTGAGGACAAACTAAAGCTCCAAATGCAGCCAAACTGCCCGTGCCTTGTAGAGCTTGGAGAGATCTACAAGAAGAGCTTTGAATCACCTCTCTAGCACCTTGGGTTCAAAATTAGAGACAATTTACTTTTTATTGCTGCAAAGTCATTTTCAGCTCAAAAGAAGGCCACTTTTGACCTTTTCACATTATAGACATGAAACTGCTCAAACACAACTATATCAACTGGAAATGGCTTCTCAGGGCTAAACAGGCCATTTTCAGGCCAAAACACACAAATACCTGGCTCTGCTCATACAATGCCAAAACAGACTCATATGAGGCCAGGGATGTGGATTTGCATTGACTTGAGCCATATTAGTGTCAAACCCCAATCTGAGTGCTGAGGACAAACTAAAGCTCCAAATGCAGCCAAACTGCCCGTGCCTTGTAGAGCTTGGAGAGATCTACAAGAAGAGCTTTGAATCACCTCTCTAGCACCTTGGGTTCAAAATTAGAGACAATTTACTTTTTATTGCTGCAAAGTCATTTTCAGCTCAAAAGAAGGCCACTTTTGACCTTTTCACATTATAGACATGAAACTGCTCAAACACAACTATATCAACTGGAAATGGCTTCTCAGGGCTAAACAGGCCATTTTCAGGCCAAAACACACAAATACCTGGCTCTGCTCATACAATGCCAAAACAGACTCATATGAGGCCAGGGATGTGGATTTGCATTGACTTGAGCCATATTAGTGTCAAACCCCAATCTGAGTGCTGAGGACAAACTAAAGCTCCAAATGCAGCCAAACTGCCCGTGCCTTGTAGAGCTTGGAGAGATCTACAAGAAGAGCTTTGAATCACCTCTCTAGCACCTTGGGTTCAAAATTAGAGACAATTTACTTTTTATTGCTGCAAAGTCATTTTCAGCTCAAAAGAAGGCCACTTTTGACCTTTTCACATTATAGACATGAAACTGCTCAAACACAACTATATCAACTGGAAATGGCTTCTCAGGGCTAAACAGGCCATTTTCAGGCCAAAACACACAAATACCTGGCTCTGCTCATACAATGCCAAAACAGACTCATATGAGGCCAGGGATGTGGATTTGCATTGACTTGAGCCATATTAGTGTCAAACCCCAATCTGAGTGCTGAGGACAAACTAAAGCTCCAAATGCAGCCAAACTGCCCGTACCTTGTAGAGCTTGGAGAGATCTACAAGAAGAGCTTTGAATCACCTCTCTAGCACCTTGGGTTCAAAATTAGAGACAATTTACTTTTTATTGCTGCAAAGTCATTTTCAGCTCAAAAGAAGGCCACTTTTGACCTTTTCACATTATAGACATGAAACTGCTCAAACACAACTATATCAACTGGAAATGGCTTCTCAGGGCTAAACAGGCCATTTTCAGGCCAAAACACACAAATACCTGGCTCTGCTCATACAATGCCAAAACAGACTCATATGAGGCCAGGGATGTGGATTTGCATTGACTTGAGCCATATTAGTGTCAAACCCCAATCTGAGTGCTGAGGACAAACTAAAGCTCCAAATGCAGCCAAACTGCCCGTACCTTGTAGAGCTTGGAGAGATCTACAAGAAGAGCTTTGAATCACCTCTCTAGCACCTTGGGTTCAAAATTAGAGACAATTTACTTTTTATTGCTGCAAAGTCATTTTCAGCTCAAAAGAAGGCCACTTTTGACCTTTTCACATTATAGACATGAAACTGCTCAAACACAACTATATCAACTGGAAATGGCTTCTCAGGGCTAAACAGGCCATTTTCAGGCCAAAACACACAAATACCTGGCTCTGCTCATACAATGCCAAAACAGACTCATATGAGGCCAGGGATGTGGATTTGCATTGACTTGAGCCATATTAGTGTCAAACCCCAATCTGAGTGCTGAGGACAAACTAAAGCTCCAAATGCAGCCAAACTGCCCGTGCCTTGTAGAGCTTGGAGAGATCTACAAGAAGAGCTTTGAATCACCTCTCTAGCACCTTGGGTTCAAAATTAGAGACAATTTACTTTTTATTGCTGCAAAGTCATTTTCAGCTCAAAAGAAGGCCACTTTTGACCTTTTCACATTATAGACATGAAACTGCTCAAACACAACTATATCAACTGGAAATGGCTTCTCAGGGCTAAACAGGCCATTTTCAGGCCAAAACACACAAATACCTGGCTCTGCTCATACAATGCCAAAACAGACTCATATGAGGCCAGGGATGTGGATTTGCATTGACTTGAGCCATATTAGTGTCAAACCCCAATCTGAGTGCTGAGGACAAACTAAAGCTCCAAATGCAGCCAAACTGCCCGTGCCTTGTAGAGCTTGGAGAGATCTACAAGAAGAGCTTTGAATCACCTCTCTAGCACCTTGGGTTCAAAATTAGAGACAATTTACTTTTTATTGCTGCAAAGTCATTTTCAGCTCAAAAGAAGGCCACTTTTGACCTTTTCACATTATAGACATGAAACTGCTCAAACACAACTATATCAACTGGAAATGGCTTCTCAGGGCTAAACAGGCCATTTTCAGGCCAAAACACACAAATACCTGGCTCTGCTCATACAATGCCAAAACAGACTCATATGAGGCCAGGGATGTGGATTTGCATTGACTTGAGCCATATTAGTGTCAAACCCCAATCTGAGTGCTGAGGACAAACTAAAGCTCCAAATGCAGCCAAACTGCCCGTGCCTTGTAGAGCTTGGAGAGATCTACAAGAAGAGCTTTGAATCACCTCTCTAGCACCTTGGGTTCAAAATTAGAGACAATTTACTTTTTATTGCTGCAAAGTCATTTTCAGCTCAAAAGAAGGCCACTTTTGACCTTTTCACATTATAGACATGAAACTGCTCAAACACAACTATATCAACTGGAAATGGCTTCTCAGGGCTAAACAGGCCATTTTCAGGCCAAAACACACAAATACCTGGCTCTGCTCATACAATGCCAAAACAGACTCATATGAGGCCAGGGATGTGGATTTGCATTGACTTGAGCCATATTAGTGTCAAACCCCAATCTGAGTGCTGAGGACAAACTAAAGCTCCAAATGCAGCCAAACTGCCCGTGCCTTGTAGAGCTTGGAGAGATCTACAAGAAGAGCTTTGAATCACCTCTCTAGCACCTTGGGTTCAAAATTAGAGACAATTTACTTTTTATTGCTGCAAAGTCATTTTCAGCTCAAAAGAAGGCCACTTTTGACCTTTTCACATTATAGACATGAAACTGCTCAAACACAACTATATCAACTGGAAATGGCTTCTCAGGGCTAAACAGGCCATTTTCAGGCCAAAACACACAAATACCTGGCTCTGCTCATACAATGCCAAAACAGACTCATATGAGGCCAGGGATGTGGATTTGCATTGACTTGAGCCATATTAGTGTCAAACCCCAATCTGAGTGCTGAGGACAAACTAAAGCTCCAAATGCAGCCAAACTGCCCGTGCCTTGTAGAGCTTGGAGAGATCTACAAGAAGAGCTTTGAATCACCTCTCTAGCACCTTGGGTTCAAAATTAGAGACAATTTACTTTTTATTGCTGCAAAGTCATTTTCAGCTCAAAAGAAGGCCACTTTTGACCTTTTCACATTATAGACATGAAACTGCTCAAACACAACTATATCAACTGGAAATGGCTTCTCAGGGCTAAACAGGCCATTTTCAGGCCAAAACACACAAATACCTGGCTCTGCTCATACAATGCCAAAACAGACTCATATGAGGCCAGGGATGTGGATTTGCATTGACTTGAGCCATATTAGTGTCAAACCCCAATCTGAGTGCTGCGGACAAACTAAAGCTCCAAATGCAGCCAAACTGCCCGTGCCTTGTAGAGCTTGGAGAGATCTACAAGAAGAGCTTTGAATCACCTCTCTAGCACCTTGGGTTCAAAATTAGAGACAATTTACTTTTTATTGCTGCAAAGTCATTTTCAGCTCAAAAGAAGGCCACTTTTGACCTTTTCACATTATAGACATGAAACTGCTCAAACACAACTATATCAACTGGAAATGGCTTCTCAGGGCTAAACAGGCCATTTTCAGGCCAAAACACACAAATACCTGGCTCTGCTCATACAATGCCAAAACAGACTCATATGAGGCCAGGGATGTGGATTTGCATTGACTTGAGCCATATTAGTGTCAAACCCCAATCTGAGTGCTGCGGACAAACTAAAGCTCCAAATGCAGCCAAACTGCCCGTGCCTTGTAGAGCTTGGAGAGATCTACAAGAAGAGCTTTGAATCACCTCTCTAGCACCTTGGGTTCAAAATTAGAGACAATTTACTTTTTATTGCTGCAAAGTCATTTTCAGCTCAAAAGAAGGCCACTTTTGACCTTTTCACATTATAGACATGAAACTGCTCAAACACAACTATATCAACTGGAAATGGCTTCTCAGGGCTAAACAGGCCATTTTCAGGCCAAAACACACAAATACCTGGCTCTGCTCATACAATGCCAAAACAGACTCATATGAGGCCAGGGATGTGGATTTGCATTGACTTGAGCCATATTAGTGTCAAACCCCAATCTGAGTGCTGCGGACAAACTAAAGCTCCAAATGCAGCCAAACTGCCCGTGCCTTGTAGAGCTTGGAGAGATCTACAAGAAGAGCTTTGAATCACCTCTCTAGCACCTTGGGTTCAAAAGTTAGAGACAATTTACTTTTTATTGCTGAAAAGTCATTTTCAGCTCAAAAGAAGGCCACTTTTGACCTTTTCACATTATAGACATGAAACTGCTCAAACACAACTATATCAACTGGAAATGGCTTCTCAGGGCTAAACAGGCCATTTTCAGGCCAAAACACACAAATACCTGGCTCTGCTCATACAATGCCAAAACAGACTCATATGAGGCCAGGGATGTGGATTTGCATTGACTTGAGCCATATTAGTGTCAAACCCCAATCTGAGTGCTGCGGACAAACTAAAGCTCCAAATGCAGCCAAACTGCCCGTGCCTTGTAGAGCTTGGAGAGATCTACAAGAAGAGCTTTGAATCACCTCTCTAGCACCTTGGGTTCAAAATTAGAGACAATTTACTTTTTATTGCTGCAAAGTCATTTTCAGCTCAAAAGAAGGCCACTTTTGACCTTTTCACATTATAGACATGAAACTGCTCAAACACAACTATATCAACTGGAAATGGCTTCTCAGGGCTAAACAGGCCATTTTCAGGCCAAAACACACAAATACCTGGCTCTGCTCATACAATGCCAAAACAGACTCATATGAGGCCAGGGATGTGGATTTGCATTGACTTGAGCCATATTAGTGTCAAACCCCAATCTGAGTGCTGCGGACAAACTAAAGCTCCAAATGCAGCCAAACTGCCCGTGCCTTGTAGAGCTTGGAGAGATCTACAAGAAGAGCTTTGAATCACCTCTCTAGCACCTTGGGTTCAAAATTAGAGACAATTTACTTTTTATTGCTGAAAAGTCATTTTCAGCTCAAAAGAAGGCCACTTTTGACCTTTTCACATTATAGACATGAAACTGCTCAAACACAACTATATCAACTGGAAATGGCTTCTCAGGGCTAAACAGGCCATTTTCAGGCCAAAACACACAAATACCTGGCTCTGCTCATACAATGCCAAAACAGACTCATATGAGGCCAGGGATGTGGATTTGCATTGACTTGAGCCATATTAGTGTCAAACCCCAATCTGAGTGCTGAGGACAAACTAAAGCTCCAAATGCAGCCAAACTGCCCGTGCCTTGTAGAGCTTGGAGAGATCTACAAGAAGAGCTTTGAATCACCTCTCTAGCACCTTGGGTTCAAAATTAGAGACAATTTACTTTTTATTGCTGCAAAGTCATTTTCAGCTCAAAAGAAGGCCACTTTTGACCTTTTCACATTATAGACATGAAACTGCTCAAACACAACTATATCAACTGGAAATGGCTTCTCAGGGCTAAACAGGCCATTTTCAGGCCAAAACACACAAATACCTGGCTCTGCTCATACAATGCCAAAACAGACTCATATGAGGCCAGGGATGTGGATTTGCATTGACTTGAGCCATATTAGTGTCAAACCCCAATCTGAGTGCTGAGGACAAACTAAAGCTCCAAATGCAGCCAAACTGCCCGTGCCTTGTAGAGCTTGGAGAGATCTACAAGAAGAGCTTTGAATCACCTCTCTAGCACCTTGGGTTCAAAATTAGAGACAATTTACTTTTTATTGCTGCAAAGTCATTTTCAGCTCAAAAGAAGGCCACTTTTGACCTTTTCACATTATAGACATGAAACTGCTCAAACACAACTATATCAACTGGAAATGGCTTCTCAGGGCTAAACAGGCCATTTTCAGGCCAAAACACACAAATACCTGGCTCTGCTCATACAATGCCAAAACAGACTCATATGAGGCCAGGGATGTGGATTTGCATTGACTTGAGCCATATTAGTGTCAAACCCCAATCTGAGTGCTGAGGACAAACTAAAGCTCCAAATGCAGCCAAACTGCCCGTGCCTTGTAGAGCTTGGAGAGATCTACAAGAAGAGCTTTGAATCACCTCTCTAGCACCTTGGGTTCAAAATTAGAGACAATTTACTTTTTATTGCTGCAAAGTCATTTTCAGCTCAAAAGAAGGCCACTTTTGACCTTTTCACATTATAGACATGAAACTGCTCAAACACAACTATATCAACTGGAAATGGCTTCTCAGGGCTAAACAGGCCATTTTCAGGCCAAAACACACAAATACCTGGCTCTGCTCATACAATGCCAAAACAGACTCATATGAGGCCAGGGATGTGGATTTGCATTGACTTGAGCCATATTAGTGTCAAACCCCAATCTGAGTGCTGAGGACAAACTAAAGCTCCAAATGCAGCCAAACTGCCCGTGCCTTGTAGAGCTTGGAGAGATCTACAAGAAGAGCTTTGAATCACCTCTCTAGCACCTTGGGTTCAAAATTAGAGACAATTTACTTTTTATTGCTGCAAAGTCATTTTCAGCTCAAAAGAAGGCCACTTTTGACCTTTTCACATTATAGACATGAAACTGCTCAAACACAACTATATCAACTGGAAATGGCTTCTCAGGGCTAAACAGGCCATTTTCAGGCCAAAACACACAAATACCTGGCTCTGCTCATACAATGCCAAAACAGACTCATATGAGGCCAGGGACGTGGATTTGCATTGACTTGAGCCATATTAGTGTCAAACCCCAATCTGAGTGCTGAGGACAAACTAAAGCTCCAAATGCAGCCAAACTGCCCGTGCCTTGTAGAGCTTGGAGAGATCTACAAGAAGAGCTTTGAATCACCTCTCTAGCACCTTGGGTTCAAAATTAGAGACAATTTACTTTTTATTGCTGCAAAGTCATTTTCAGCTCAAAAGAAGGCCACTTTTGACCTTTTCACATTATAGACATGAAACTGCTCAAACACAACTATATCAACTGGAAATGGCTTCTCAGGGCTAAACAGGCCATTTTCAGGCCAAAACACACAAATACCTGGCTCTGCTCATACAATGCCAAAACAGACTCATATGAGGCCAGGGATGTGGATTTGCATTGACTTGAGCCATATTAGTGTCAAACCCCAATCTGAGTGCTGAGGACAAACTAAAGCTCCAAATGCAGCCAAACTGCCCGTGCCTTGTAGAGCTTGGAGAGATCTACAAGAAGAGCTTTGAATCACCTCTCTAGCACCTTGGGTTCAAAATTAGAGACAATTTACTTTTTATTGCTGCAAAGTCATTTTCAGCTCAAAAGAAGGCCACTTTTGACCTTTTCACATTATAGACATGAAACTGCTCAAACACAACTATATCAACTGGAAATGGCTTCTCAGGGCTAAACAGGCCATTTTCAGGCCAAAACACACAAATACCTGGCTCTGCTCATACAATGCCAAAACAGACTAATATGAGGCCAGGGACGTGGATTTGCATTGACTTGAGCCATATTAGTGTCAAACCCCAATCTGAGTGCTGAGGACAAACTAAAGCTCCAAATGCAGCCAAACTGCCCGTACCTTGTAGAGCTTGGAGAGATCTACAAGAAGAGCTTTGAATCACCTCTCTAGCACCTTGGGTTCAAAATTAGAGACAATTTACTTTTTATTGCTGAAAAGTCATTTTCAGCTCAAAAGAAGGCCACTTTTGACCTTTTCACATTATAGACATGAAACTGCTCAAACACAACTATATCAACTGGAAATGGCTTCTCAGGGCTAAACAGGCCATTTTCAGGCCAAAACACACAAATACCTGGCTCTGCTCATACAATGCCAAAACAGACTCATATGAGGCCAGGGATGTGGATTTGCATTGACTTGAGCCATATTAGTGTCAAACCCCAATCTGAGTGCTGAGGACAAACTAAAGCTCCAAATGCAGCCAAACTGCCCGTACCTTGTAGAGCTTGGAGAGATCTACAAGAAGAGCTTTGAATCACCTCTCTAGCACCTTGGGTTCAAAATTAGAGACAATTTACTTTTTATTGCTGCAAAGTCATTTTCAGCTCAAAAGAAGGCCACTTTTGACCTTTTCACATTATAGACATGAAACTGCTCAAACACAACTATATCAACTGGAAATGGCTTCTCAGGGCTAAACAGGCCATTTTCAGGCCAAAACACACAAATACCTGGCTCTGCTCATACAATGCCAAAACAGACTCATATGAGGCCAGGGATGTGGATTTGCATTGACTTGAGCCATATTAGTGTCAAACCCCAATCTGAGTGCTGAGGACAAACTAAAGCTCCAAATGCAGCCAAACTGCCCGTACCTTGTAGAGCTTGGAGAGATCTACAAGAAGAGCTTTGAATCACCTCTCTAGCACCTTGGGTTCAAAATTAGAGACAATTTACTTTTTATTGCTGCAAAGTCATTTTCAGCTCAAAAGAAGGCCACTTTTGACCTTTTCACATTATAGACATGAAACTGCTCAAACACAACTATATCAACTGGAAATGGCTTCTCAGGGCTAAACAGGCCATTTTCAGGCCAAAACACACAAATACCTGGCTCTGCTCATACAATGCCAAAACAGACTCATATGAGGCCAGGGATGTGGATTTGCATTGACTTGAGCCATATTAGTGTCAAACCCCAATCTGAGTGCTGAGGACAAACTAAAGCTCCAAATGCAGCCAAACTGCCCGTACCTTGTAGAGCTTGGAGAGATCTACAAGAAGAGCTTTGAATCACCTCTCTAGCACCTTGGGTTCAAAATTAGAGACAATTTACTTTTTATTGCTGCAAAGTCATTTTCAGCTCAAAAGAAGGCCACTTTTGACCTTTTCACATTATAGACATGAAACTGCTCAAACACAACTATATCAACTGGAAATGGCTTCTCAGGGCTAAACAGGCCATTTTCAGGCCAAAACACACAAATACCTGGCTCTGCTCATACAATGCCAAAACAGACTCATATGAGGCCAGGGATGTGGATTTCCATTGACTTGAGCCATATTAGTGTCAAACCCCAATCTGAGTGCTGCGGACAAACTAAAGCTCCAAATGCAGCCAAACTGCCCGTGCCTTGTAGAGCTTGGAGAGATCTACAAGAAGAGCTTTGAATCACCTCTCTAGCACCTTGGGTTCAAAATTAGAGACAATTTACTTTTTATTGCTGCAAAGTCATTTTCAGCTCAAAAGAAGGCCACTTTTGACCTTTTCACATTATAGACATGAAACTGCTCAAACACAACTATATCAACTGGAAATGGCTTCTCAGGGCTAAACAGGCCATTTTCAGGCCAAAACACACAAATACCTGGCTCTGCTCATACAATGCCAAAACAGACTCATATGAGGCCAGGGATGTGGATTTCCATTGACTTGAGCCATATTAGTGTCAAACCCCAATCTGAGTGCTGAGGACAAACTAAAGCTCCAAATGCAGCCAAACTGCCCGTGCCTTGTAGAGCTTGGAGAGATCTACAAGAAGAGCTTTGAATCACCTCTCTAGCACCTTGGGTTCAAAATTAGAGACAATTTACTTTTTATTGCTGCAAAGTCATTTTCAGCTCAAAAGAAGGCCACTTTTGACCTTTTCACATTATAGACATGAAACTGCTCAAACACAACTATATCAACTGGAAATGGCTTCTCAGGGCTAAACAGGCCATTTTCAGGCCAAAACACACAAATACCTGGCTCTGCTCATACAATGCCAAAACAGACTCATATGAGGCCAGGGATGTGGATTTGCATTGACTTGAGCCATATTAGTGTCAAACCCCAATCTGAGTGCTGAGGACAAACTAAAGCTCCAAATGCAGCCAAACTGCCCGTGCCTTGTAGAGCTTGGAGAGATCTACAAGAAGAGCTTTGAATCACCTCTCTAGCACCTTGGGTTCAAAATTAGAGACAATTTACTTTTTATTGCTGAAAAGTCATTTTCAGCTCAAAAGAAGGCCACTTTTGACCTTTTCACATTATAGACATGAAACTGCTCAAACACAACTATATCAACTGGAAATGGCTTCTCAGGGCTAAACAGGCCATTTTCAGGCCAAAACACACAAATACCTGGCTCTGCTCATACAATGCCAAAACAGACTCATATGAGGCCAGGGATGGGGATTTGCATTGACTTGAGCCATATTAGTGTCAAACCCCAATCTGAGTGCTGCGGACAAACTAAAGCTCCAAATGCAACCAAACTGCCCAGGCCTTGTAGAGCTTGGAGAGATCTACAAGAAGAGCTTTGAATCACCTCTCTAGCACCTTGGGTTCAAAATTAGAGACAATTTACTTTTTATTGCTGCAAAGTCATTTTCAGCTCAAAAGAAGGCCACTTTTGACCTTTTCACATTATAGACATGAAACTGCTCAAACACAACTATATCAACTGGAAATGGCTTCTCAGGGCTAAACAGGCCATTTTCAGGCCAAAACACACAAATACCTGGCTCTGCTCATACAATGCCAAAACAGACTCATATGAGGCCAGGGATGTGGATTTCCATTGACTTGAGCCATATTAGTGTCAAACCCCAATCTGAGTGCTGAGGACAAACTAAAGCTCCAAATGCAGCCAAACTGCCCGTGCCTTGTAGAGCTTGGAGAGATCTACAAGAAGAGCTTTGAATCACCTCTCTAGCACCTTGGGTTCAAAATTAGAGACAATTTACTTTTTATTGCTGCAAAGTCATTTTCAGCTCAAAAGAAGGCCACTTTTGACCTTTTCACATTATAGACATGAAACTGCTCAAACACAACTATATCAACTGGAAATGGCTTCTCAGGGCTAAACAGGCCATTTTCAGGCCAAAACACACAAATACCTGGCTCTGCTCATACAATGCCAAAACAGACTCATATGAGGCCAGGGATGTGGATTTGCATTGACTTGAGCCATATTAGTGTCAAACCCCAATCTGAGTGCTGAGGACAAACTAAAGCTCCAAATGCAGCCAAACTGCCCGTACCTTGTAGAGCTTGGAGAGATCTACAAGAAGAGCTTTGAATCACCTCTCTAGCACCTTGGGTTCAAAATTAGAGACAATTTACTTTTTATTGCTGCAAAGTCATTTTCAGCTCAAAAGAAGGCCACTTTTGACCTTTTCACATTATAGACATGAAACTGCTCAAACACAACTATATCAACTGGAAATGGCTTCTCAGGGCTAAACAGGCCATTTTCAGGCCAAAACACACAAATACCTGGCTCTGCTCATACAATGCCAAAACAGACTCATATGAGGCCAGGGATGTGGATTTGCATTGACTTGAGCCATATTAGTGTCAAACCCCAATCTGAGTGCTGAGGACAAACTAAAGCTCCAAATGCAGCCAAACTGCCCGTGCCTTGTAGAGCTTGGAGAGATCTACAAGAAGAGCTTTGAATCACCTCTCTAGCACCTTGGGTTCAAAATTAGAGACAATTTACTTTTTATTGCTGCAAAGTCATTTTCAGCTCAAAAGAAGGCCACTTTTGACCTTTTCACATTATAGACATGAAACTGCTCAAACACAACTATATCAACTGGAAATGGCTTCTCAGGGCTAAACAGGCCATTTTCAGGCCAAAACACACAAATACCTGGCTCTGCTCATACAATGCCAAAACAGACTCATATGAGGCCAGGGATGTGGATTTGCATTGACTTGAGCCATATTAGTGTCAAACCCCAATCTGAGTGCTGCGGACAAACTAAAGCTCCAAATGCAGCCAAACTGCCCGTGCCTTGTAGAGCTTGGAGAGATCTACAAGAAGAGCTTTGAATCACCTCTCTAGCACCTTGGGTTCAAAATTAGAGACAATTTACTTTTTATTGCTGCAAAGTCATTTTCAGCTCAAAAGAAGGCCACTTTTGACCTTTTCACATTATAGACATGAAACTGCTCAAACACAACTATATCAACTGGAAATGGCTTCTCAGGGCTAAACAGGCCATTTTCAGGCCAAAACACACAAATACCTGGCTCTGCTCATACAATGCCAAAACAGACTCATATGAGGCCAGGGATGTGGATTTGCATTGACTTGAGCCATATTAGTGTCAAACCCCAATCTGAGTGCTGAGGACAAACTAAAGCTCCAAATGCAGCCAAACTGCCCGTGCCTTGTAGAGCTTGGAGAGATCTACAAGAAGAGCTTTGAATCACCTCTCTAGCACCTTGGGTTCAAAATTAGAGACAATTTACTTTTTATTGCTGCAAAGTCATTTTCAGCTCAAAAGAAGGCCACTTTTGACCTTTTCACATTATAGACATGAAACTGCTCAAACACAACTATATCAACTGGAAATGGCTTCTCAGGGCTAAACAGGCCATTTTCAGGCCAAAACACACAAATACCTGGCTCTGCTCATACAATGCCAAAACAGACTCATATGAGGCCAGGGATGGGGATTTGCATTGACTTGAGCCATATTAGTGTCAAACCCCAATCTGAGTGCTGCGGACAAACTAAAGCTCCAAATGCAACCAAACTGCCCAGGCCTTGTAGAGCTTGGAGAGATCTACAAGAAGAGCTTTGAATCACCTCTCTAGCACCTTGGGTTCAAAATTAGAGACAATTTACTTTTTATTGCTGAAAAGTCATTTTCAGCTCAAAAGAAGGCCACTTTTGACCTTTTCACATTATAGACATGAAACTGCTCAAACACAACTATATCAACTGGAAATGGCTTCTCAGGGCTAAACAGGCCATTTTCAGGCCAAAACACACAAATACCTGGCTCTGCTCATACAATGCCAAAACAGACTCATATGAGGCCAGGGAATGGGATTTGCATTGACTTGAGCCATATTAGTGTCAATCCCCAATCTGAGTGCTGCGGACAAACTAAAGATCCAAATGCAGCCAAACTGCCCGTCCCTTGTAGAGCTTGGAGAGATCTACAAAAAGAGCTTTGAATCACCTCTCTAGCACCTTGGGTTCAAAATTAGAGACAATTTACTTTTTATTGCTGAAAAGTCATTTTCAGCTCAAAAGAAGGCCACTTTTGACCTTTTCACATTATAGACATGAAACTGCTCAAACACAACTATATCAACTGGAAAAGGCTTCTCAGGGCTAAACAGGCCATTTTCAGGCCAAAACACACAAATACCTGGCTCTGCTCATACAATGCCAAAACAGACTCATATGAGGCCAGTATGGTGCGATGGGCACTGATCACCAAACCTCTACCCCCCGTAATTAGCGCAGGGGATAGTAAAAGATGACCAGCAGCCAATTAGGTCTCCTGCAATAATAAAATTATTTTCACAATCATTCCAATACAGATGGTATACATTGGAAGGCTTACAACATCTTCAGAAACAATGAAAACTGATCACAAAATCTTGATGCAATCAAATTATTAATTAAAGAACAGTCCATTTCTTCACACTGAGCAGTGCGACTGCATCAGTGCAATGGGACAAGGATCCAGGGGCAATGTTGGGCAAAGAGTCCATGTGGCAAAACGGTTCCAGTGTAGATATCTTCCATAGGGCACTAAAGGCCATGGGTACACACCCATGCCTTAACCTCGTCGTAACATAGGATTATTCTGCCCGATACGACGAGTTCCCTAACTGATCTTCAAGTAATCCATTTTGTCCAGGCTCTTCAGGTGAAACAATCTTCTTCAAAGCTCAACTTCAATAAGTTGAGACTGGAGTATTCCATGGGACTCTAAAGGTCATGAGTGCACACCCATGCCTTAACCTCGTCGTAACATAGGATTATTATGCCCGATTCGACGAGTTCGCTAACTCCTCTCCAAGTGATTCCATTTTGTTCAGGGTCCTCAGTTGAAACATTCTTCTTCAAGCTCAATATGAATAAGTTGAAATTGATTTTTTAAACACTTTAAAAACCAGAATTGTGCGTTCCACAATCACAAAAGCATCAGTGTTACATGAATTACAGAGAGGACTAATGCATACATAAGCTTCACAACGTAATCACAATGCATTCACTTTTCTCATTTTATCTGAAATAAAAGCATTTTATGTGTATTCACCTCTACATAAAACAACATAAGATAAATTATTTCTTTGATATTAAGAAACATAATTGTCAGAACTTAGATGTTGCTTTACTCTGTTGCTTTCTCCTTTGTGTTATTTCGTATTTGCATTATTTTTAGACCCGAAAGTTTTGCTTATTGTCTATTCCTTATTGTTAATTTATTTTATTTTATTTGAAAGGAACACTATTGCAATTTCCCTAGATTTTAAGACACATGTTATACCGGTAAAATACATAACACTTACTCCACACTTCTAATGCAGTTTCCACAGAAACCTAAGAGCAGTTCAAATTACTCTATATGTTCTTCCTTGAGTAATAAGTGAAAGGTCTAGTATTTTACTTGTAATTCTGTATCATAGGTTACTTTGTCTGCAGCAGTAAGTCTACACATTAATGGGGTGTGTGAGGCTGCTATCTTTACATCCTTTATCTTAGAATAAAATAATCTAAAAGGCATGTACCGTAAGGCTGGTCGTATGGGACTCAGCTGTAAGCCTCCACACCCCTGCAGACTGTCAGGGATAGATTCAGCTTAATATTGTTTAAGTAACCCGGAAGCTCTTATTTTTACATGTGTAGGATTGTTTGACAATAGTTGATTTACTTTACTTTTACTTAATAGTTCCTGTAGATTTATTTCTAACCACTTCTGAACCATTGACACTTCCCAAAGTGAATGTATTAAAACTGTGTGCACATATTGATAATAGCTGCCAAAACCCAAAACCAGTCAAGATGTTTTGAAACCACAAACGATGTTGTGCCTATGATGTGGAGTGTGTAGGCAGCGACAGTGAACACATCAGCATGGAAATATATGAGATAACTTACCACACTTACTCACAGGTTACAATGGCTGGCGGGATGTTAGCTACGCTAACTACTGAACTCCTTAAAAACCCCCCCCTCTAATATCCTCTCACCATCAGCATGCATCTCTGATTCCCATGAGCCAAAATTAACTTAAAAAGGTATTCCTCTTGTTTGTTGGGAAAGCAAGTGGGTGCATTACCAAACTATTGCAGTACACCTTTCTCTGTTTGCACAGCAATAACATAATGATTCAGTGATGTTTACCATGTAGCCTTTAAATAACTGCTAAATATTTAACTAGTCACTAGCATCGACATTAAACACATGTAGTTGGTTGTATGTTATTCACCAACAGCATCTCGTTTAGGCACCATTCCACATTTTTCATATTCAGCACTAAAAGGTTCTATAGAATGACAAAGATACCTTTTGTGTGTGTTGTTCTTGGACCTGTGGATAGAAAATGATTACCATGCCAAACATTTATCAACATTACTACCTATTTCTTCTTGAAGATGGATAAGATTTATTTACCAAATGCACAGTGAAATGCTTGCTTTTTTATTTACCTGCAACAAATAGCAAAATAGATATTCCACAGCACACTAGAAAATGTAACACAGAAACTAAAGAACTATAAAATAGAAATCTACAAAATATAAAATGAATATAGACATTGAAAGTCTTAAATCTTGCATTTAAGACTTTAATGCAATATTCATTTCAACTTAACAATTCAGATATTAAGCACTTTCCAAAAGGATACTGGTGTTTATCCCTGACTCTGGACTCTAGATTGGACTGACCTTAACGGGAACCTTATCTTTTTGGTGTTTGCCTGTAAACATCAACACTCTCTGGCCGGTAGAGGGCCTTCATTAGATCTTAGGTTTCAATTCAAGCCTGTGGAAGTGTTTTCTGGTATTGATCTCCAGTGCACAATGTTCCAGAGTGGGACCCTGTTGGTAAAATGTCTGTTAAAACAGTTGTCCACCAGCCTAGAAAATAATTAGGTTAGAACAGCTCATGTATTACAACCCATAGGTGTTAGTTGTTGAAGTTTCCCTTTTTCAAGTTTCCATGTTGCTCTTTGAATCTGAGGTCTCAGAAAGTCATTAGTAAGAGTTAGGTGTTAGTATTGATTAGTGAAAAGTTTTCTAGTCAGTCCTTTTCACTTCTTTTTCCCCGCCAGGAACAACTGGGCTTTGTTCTTCTCTTTTCCCTAGCACTTTCCTTATCTTTTGGTTTCAGAAACATTTAGTAATATTTAGTCTAAACTAAATCTGTTGTTTACTCTGAATTTCTTCATTCTTTGTGTTTAGTTTAACATTTGAATACTGCAAATACATTTTTTATTAGAAAGAGTCATAATAATAATTGTCTCGACTAAGAACCTCCCAGGATTCTCTTCTCTTGCTCCCACTTCTTTTTTATTCATGTGGAGGATCATGTGCACCTGAGCCACACAGGAAGAAAAAAAATGGAACTTCTCTTTATTTTTGCGTCACAATAGTGACTTTTTGTCTTTGACTCTCGTGATTCCTTCTTCTGCATTTATTTGTATTGTATACATGTTGGATGATTATTACCAGTAAATTACCATGTGAATGATTTAAGAGCCCTAATCTCGGAACATCAGACACACCTCCTCAGGTGATACAACCACAGTGAAGTACTTTAGCTCCAGACTTCACTACAGGCACCACAACTGACATTACTGGACAGTCTCCTGTCAGACCCGAAACACACCCCCTACAGCACAGCATTGAAAAAGAACTCACGCGAGCTCAACGGGACCAGCACAGTCTCTAGAACAAACTTCCCTTTTTTTTTTAGACTTGGATCAACAAGCTCAATAGGTTCAAACAAACACAAACCAGGAAACACACACCAGTCAAACAGCGCAGGTGACTTTAAAATGATTTTCTCTGCATTCCTTTAACCTTCCTCTTATACAACTTTTAATTGGTGACTGATAGCCTTTTCTTTAAGAACATAGTTCACGGCCCTTTTGGCTATTTTTAAGAGGCTCTCATTAAGTTTACTGTTTATGTATTGTAGCAGAAGCTTGTAAATTTATTGTTGATAGGCAATTGTTTAATCACCACGAGCTGAATGGAATTAAAGCAACTGATGGACTGACGAGACTCTGGTTCAACGAGGCCTACTTTTTTTAGAGAGGAAACAAAGTTCCTCATACAAAAAGCTCTGTTTTGAGTATCTATCCATCTCAAAGTTCGGCCCCCACACCAAGTCAAGCTTCAGTTCCTGTGTTAGTGGTTAAATGAGCAGTTTCGTCATCTTCAATGCATTTTTTTTTTTTTTTTTTTTTTTATTGCAATTATTGACGTGTTTGCTCATCTAACTGCTAGGACAGATTTATCTGTGCATGGGTTTTCGCTCCATATGTCAAAGTATTTTGTGACATCGGGAACTAACTTATTCACGTGGTTCTGTGTGAACTCAGTTAGGCTGTTATTGAATATACCATTCTCAACAATTGTAGCATCTACTTTTAAGCTTCTTCTTTTTTATTTTTATTCATTTATTTATTTATTTATTTTTTACACCATGTAACAAAAACACCTTTGCTTTAGAAGAGTGAGTTATTCAACAGTTACTTTAAATAATATTGTTTTACTAAAAGCAAAACTAATTTAAAAAATAGATAGCATTGGCAGAAGTCGTTGCAGGTGGTTGCAGGTGAAAACATTGCAGAAAATGTCTGAAATTTACAGAATTAAACTCAAGTTTGCATAAGAAATCTAAAATTGGCAGAAACAAAAAGGCATAAAATCCAAATCTTGAAAAACTATAAAATGCAGACTTCCCAAATGTAATAGCATAAATGTCCCAGAATTAAGGCACTTTTTTAAAATTTGAATAACAAAGTTCAGTTCAAATTCACAGACGAATGGTAGAATAATACGAGAGGACACGCGATTGTTATGAGAGTGTTTGTCTACTGATTAGTTCGTCTACTTATTATTAATAGACCTTTGGTGACATTAAGTAGAATGGTGTCTTCATTGCAGACCTCGCTCTAAACTAAAAAGATCCACAACTGAATAGTTGAACTCATAGAAACTGTTTTTGTTTTTTGTTTTTGTTTGGTTTTTTTTGTAATAAAAAAACAGTAGTATTTAAATGTAAATGTCAGGGTCTAGGAGTGGAATTGAGAGCCAGTGTCAGTACCCTGTGTCCCAGGTGAGCAGCACCCCTCAGTGCAGCAGCAGAACAGTTCATGTTGTAATGACCTCTGAGCAGCAGCAGTTGCAGTGGCATAGATTCAGTCCATTTGACCTGAGGACAGTGTGGAGGAGCCCAGTCCACAAAGTGCAGCTTTAAGACCAGTCAGAGACTAGCTTTCTTTGTCGTTGGTGCTTCAGCCAGTGTTAGTCTCATGTTTCTCAGAGACGATAAAGAGCAGGCAGCCATGTTCTCAGATAAGTCTCAGTAGACAAAACAGTGCCAGAGCCAGGCAGGTTCAGTTCAGTTCAGTGCTGGAGCAGTGGAAAACCAGCAAGGCACATGAAGTAACTACCCCCCAGAAACACTAGGCCATCAACAGGTCTCACTTCCACTCACAGTTATCAGTGAAGACAGTCACAGTCCTTTATCAGTTGTTTATAAAGAGTCTGCAGCTGTACAGTCCAAAAGAAGTAAAGTACTTTTAGAGGATTAACATCTATATTCAGAGACTTTAGGAGAAGACTATAGTCACTGTACTGATTAACTTTTAACTATTTTAAGTAATTTTTGCATTATTTCTCAAAGATCAGCCTGAAAACACCATTCATCAGGTTATACCACTTTAGAAACTAGTACATTACTTTATGTTACAGCTATAAAAACTGAAAACCTCTGTAATTGATGTTTTACTGGTTTGATTCAAACACTGCAGCGACTCACTGTCAAGGTAAATGGTAACAAATAATGAAGACTAAATTAATGTTAAACTCTCATGAGCATTCATTTAAGTAAAACTTAATTAATCTTCAGTTATTGTTAGACTTGGTGAGTCATGTTTGGTCAAAGTGACATGTCTTGATGAGCAGATTTTATTATTATTTTTTTATATAAACTATGGTTTTGTTGCTAGTGCCCGTTGCTCTCTTTTGATAACACACGTCTGAGATATTAAGGAGACATTTTTATCAACTATTACGATGTCTTTTTGTTTAACAGAACATCACGATCCTGAAGGCTGTTATCATCTGGGTCAATGTAAACTCTCAAACCTTCAAACTTTTTTCTAGTATGAGGAGGGAAAAGGAATGTCTAATGTCAACCAGAAGACAATGCATACAACAAAACACTAAGTTCCAATATCTCAAAAACAACAGCGTCTATGTTGATATTTCATAGACCAAGTATAACACAAAAGAATTACTCTATAGCTGACTACAGAGAACTACAAAACACCCACTAAATGAAGACACAGTGAATCAAGTAATACTTTCAACACAACATCATCTCATTTCAAATCTAAATCTTTTAGGCCCTCATACTTCAAAGATAATTCAGCTTTTTAATTCAATGTTACAACAATCATTCACCATTAAGGCTTAAAGTAATGTTTTTAAACCTGTTCCAGTTGCATCTAGTTTAGGAAAACTTCACGTTTGTATTTGATTTTACTTCACAAAGCACATTTTAACTCTCTTTTAATTTCCCATAAATACATTTAAAACATTTCATTCTTAACTTTTGCTTGTTTTGCTCTAGTTGTCTCACTGCTTAATTGTTTTTATGTTTAAGAGCAAAGTATAGTATTATATTTTGAATTTGTTCGATTAATGAAGCTCTAATGAAAATTACAACTGTCCCTGTAACATTTCCCTGTAAGCTTTTGGTCAGGGTCTTGTTGACCATTGACCTCTTTTACACCCAGTTACAAAGTTCTTACTCACAGTTCAGCTGCAGAGGATGGAGAACACAGATATAACATGTGACATGTAACTCATGCATCAGCTTTAAACTGGAGCTCTTTGGTTCCTGTAAACAACAATTAGAGCAGCATCAATTCTCAAAATATAACACATCATAATAAAACACAGATAATGAATAAGTGAGAAAAACCAGGTTAATAGTTGTCTGCAACAAATCCACAGATGTTACCCTGTTTTCCTTCTGTTTTCAGGCTGTTATGATGGTCAGGTATTATTTGCCTTGTCATTTTAATACAGTTTAGTTTAATCAAACTCAATAGTGCTTCTCCAGTGACCAGTCGCATCACTAACATTATTTTAGATTAAACTCATTACCGTCACACTGTAATATTTTCTTAACTGTATTTTTAATCAACTGTTGTTATTGCAAATCTTTATTCAAAAAAACATTATTATTTTTTTTTATTTTAATTTTATTTTTTTACTTAGCCTCTTGTTTTTAAACAAACCCCAATAGGTTGTGTTAAAAGACCCTCCCACAGAACAGATACACACAGCAGCTGCACAAAACACAAGACAAGACAGACACCAGATATATACCAAACTAAGTTAGTTTTTAGTTAACTACCTTAGTAAGAACTTTTTATAACAAAATCTTCAAAATTAATGTCATTTTATTTTGTAACACCTTCCAGCACTTTCTGTGCACCCATTATAACAGTTGTTACTTTAGCAACTTTTAGAGAACCCGTTTGCAAAGAGATTAGTATGATCAATATTATTATTATTCCTTTCCTGTCTCTTTCCTCTTCCTCACTTTTTTTTATTTTTTTTTTTTTTTATTATTAACCCCTTCTCTTTCCTTTGCCTGCTTCCATATCCTGCTGACACTGTGTGTGTGCTCTCTATCAGGAGAACAGCGAGAGCAAAGGTGGGGGCTGTTCGTTCACAGACTCAAGCGCTGTGACAATTTCTGTGAGAGGTCAGAGACAGTGCCTTGCTTTAGGTTTGAATAAAGGGTCGGTATTTTTTTTTTTTTTAAACATCGGGTATTGTCCACTTTTGATCGAGTCTAGCTTTTCTTTATTACAGCTCTTATTTACATCAGCAACAACGCCTTCCTCATCTTCCCTGATGTTGGTCCTTTTCTCATCCACACGTTAGTTGTTGACTTTGCCTTGTTTTCCTTGTCCTGCTGACACTCACTAAGCCCTTTACTTGTGTGTGTGCTCTACAGGAGAGGGTTTTGGTCTAGTTGAGGCTAGTCTACAGATTGTAGCTTTAACGCTGATGTCAGAAGTGTAGAGATATCGCCTTGCACAAGGTGTAGAGACAGAAGAAATGTGTGTCTGATGTTTAGATCTTAGTGAGTTGATTAAAGACTTAAGCTAGTCACTGTGTGGTGATCTGTGGTTAATACCCAACCCATAGTAATTTTGAACTTCATAAGACACAGAACATATAGTAAATAACAGATAACACATTTATGGCAAAAAGATCTACTGCAGCATCCAGAGGTTTATCAGTCTCAGTCTGTCAGTTTGTTCAGACACAACACTTTTGATCGTTAAAGTTCTTAACTGATTCTAGAGTTACTACAATGGTAGCCGAAGAGCCGGATACAAGAGCAGAATCTATTAAATCCTGAATGTATCTCCACGTGCACATTTTAAGAAATAGGCGCCTATTAGGGAATCAGTGATTCTAAGGAAGTTTTCCTAGGCCCTCCCCAGACTAAGACCCTCTGCAGAGCAGCTATCGTGCCTCTTCTTTAGCTATAGTCTCAGACATATAGTTTCAAGAAAAACAAAACCGGTGCTCAATCTCACTACAGAGTGCTATGACCACCTACTCAACGCCTAATCCACCAAGGTTTTCTTTAATCAGCCTGTAATTACTGTGTTATTCACAGCTTTACTCTTGCTCACACCAAATGCAGCCAAACTGCCCGTACCTTGTAGAGCTTGGAGAGATCTACAAGAAGAGCTTTGAATCACCTCTCTAGCACCTTGGGTTCAAAATTAGAGACAATTTACTTTTTATTGCTGCAAAGTCATTTTCAGCTCAAAAGAAGGCCACTTTTGACCTTTTCACATTATAGACATGAAACTGCTCAAACACAACTATATCAACTGGAAATGGCTTCTCAGGGCTAAACAGGCCATTTTCAGGCCAAAACACACAAATACCTGGCTCTGCTCATACAATGCCAAAACAGACTCATATGAGGCCAGGGATGTGGATTTGCATTGACTTGAGCCATATTAGTGTCAAACCCCAATCTGAGTGCTGAGGACAAACTAAAGCTCCAAATGCAGCCAAACTGCCCGTACCTTGTAGAGCTTGGAGAGATCTACAAGAAGAGCTTTGAATCACCTCTCTAGCACCTTGGGTTCAAAATTAGAGACAATTTACTTTTTATTGCTGCAAAGTCATTTTCAGCTCAAAAGAAGGCCACTTTTGACCTTTTCACATTATAGACATGAAACTGCTCAAACACAACTATATCAACTGGAAATGGCTTCTCAGGGCTAAACAGGCCATTTTCAGGCCAAAACACACAAATACCTGGCTCTGCTCATACAATGCCAAAACAGACTCATATGAGGCCAGGGATGTGGATTTGCATTGACTTGAGCCATATTAGTGTCAAACCCCAATCTGAGTGCTGAGGACAAACTAAAGCTCCAAATGCAGCCAAACTGCCCGTGCCTTGTAGAGCTTGGAGAGATCTACAAGAAGAGCTTTGAATCACCTCTCTAGCACCTTGGGTTCAAAATTAGAGACAATTTACTTTTTATTGCTGCAAAGTCATTTTCAGCTCAAAAGAAGGCCACTTTTGACCTTTTCACATTATAGACATGAAACTGCTCAAACACAACTATATCAACTGGAAATGGCTTCTCAGGGCTAAACAGGCCATTTTCAGGCCAAAACACACAAATACCTGGCTCTGCTCATACAATGCCAAAACAGACTCATATGAGGCCAGGGATGTGGATTTCCATTGACTTGAGCCATATTAGTGTCAAACCCCAATCTGAGTGCTGAGGACAAACTAAAGCTCCAAATGCAGCCAAACTGCCCGTACCTTGTAGAGCTTGGAGAGATCTACAAGAAGAGCTTTGAATCACCTCTCTAGCACCTTGGGTTCAAAATTAGAGACAATTTACTTTTTATTGCTGCAAAGTCATTTTCAGCTCAAAAGAAGGCCACTTTTGACCTTTTCACATTATAGACATGAAACTGCTCAAACACAACTATATCAACTGGAAATGGCTTCTCAGGGCTAAACAGGCCATTTTCAGGCCAAAACACACAAATACCTGGCTCTGCTCATACAATGCCAAAACAGACTCATATGAGGCCAGGGATGTGGATTTGCATTGACTTGAGCCATATTAGTGTCAAACCCCAATCTGAGTGCTGAGGACAAACTAAAGCTCCAAATGCAGCCAAACTGCCCGTACCTTGTAGAGCTTGGAGAGATCTACAAGAAGAGCTTTGAATCACCTCTCTAGCACCTTGGGTTCAAAATTAGAGACAATTTACTTTTTATTGCTGCAAAGTCATTTTCAGCTCAAAAGAAGGCCACTTTTGACCTTTTCACATTATAGACATGAAACTGCTCAAACACAACTATATCAACTGGAAATGGCTTCTCAGGGCTAAACAGGCCATTTTCAGGCCAAAACACACAAATACCTGGCTCTGCTCATACAATGCCAAAACAGACTCATATGAGGCCAGGGATGTGGATTTGCATTGACTTGAGCCATATTAGTGTCAAACCCCAATCTGAGTGCTGAGGACAAACTAAAGCTCCAAATGCAGCCAAACTGCCCGTACCTTGTAGAGCTTGGAGAGATCTACAAGAAGAGCTTTGAATCACCTCTCTAGCACCTTGGGTTCAAAATTAGAGACAATTTACTTTTTATTGCTGCAAAGTCATTTTCAGCTCAAAAGAAGGCCACTTTTGACCTTTTCACATTATAGACATGAAACTGCTCAAACACAACTATATCAACTGGAAATGGCTTCTCAGGGCTAAACAGGCCATTTTCAGGCCAAAACACACAAATACCTGGCTCTGCTCATACAATGCCAAAACAGACTCATATGAGGCCAGGGATGTGGATTTGCATTGACTTGAGCCATATTAGTGTCAAACCCCAATCTGAGTGCTGAGGACAAACTAAAGCTCCAAATGCAACCAAACTGCCCAGGCCTTGTAGAGCTTGGAGAGATCTACAAGAAGAGCTTTGAATCACCTCTCTAGCACCTTGGGTTCAAAATTAGAGACAATTTACTTTTTATTGCTGCAAAGTCATTTTCAGCTCAAAAGAAGGCCACTTTTGACCTTTTCACATTATAGACATGAAACTGCTCAAACACAACTATATCAACTGGAAATGGCTTCTCAGGGCTAAACAGGCCATTTTCAGGCCAAAACACACAAATACCTGGCTCTGCTCATACAATGCCAAAACAGACTCATATGAGGCCAGGGATGTGGATTTGCATTGACTTGAGCCATATTAGTGTCAAACCCCAATCTGAGTGCTGAGGACAAACTAAAGCTCCAAATGCAGCCAAACTGCCCGTGCCTTGTAGAGCTTGGAGAGATCTACAAGAAGAGCTTTGAATCACCTCTCTAGCACCTTGGGTTCAAAATTAGAGACAATTTACTTTTTATTGCTGCAAAGTCATTTTCAGCTCAAAAGAAGGCCACTTTTGACCTTTTCACATTATAGACATGAAACTGCTCAAACACAACTATATCAACTGGAAATGGCTTCTCAGGGCTAAACAGGCCATTTTCAGGCCAAAACACACAAATACCTGGCTCTGCTCATACAATGCCAAAACAGACTCATATGAGGCCAGGGATGTGGATTTGCATTGACTTGAGCCATATTAGTGTCAAACCCCAATCTGAGTGCTGAGGACAAACTAAAGCTCCAAATGCAGCCAAACTGCCCGTACCTTGTAGAGCTTGGAGAGATCTACAAGAAGAGCTTTGAATCACCTCTCTAGCACCTTGGGTTCAAAATTAGAGACAATTTACTTTTTATTGCTGCAAAGTCATTTTCAGCTCAAAAGAAGGCCACTTTTGACCTTTTCACATTATAGACATGAAACTGCTCAAACACAACTATATCAACTGGAAATGGCTTCTCAGGGCTAAACAGGCCATTTTCAGGCCAAAACACACAAATACCTGGCTCTGCTCATACAATGCCAAAACAGACTCATATGAGGCCAGGGATGTGGATTTGCATTGACTTGAGCCATATTAGTGTCAAACCCCAATCTGAGTGCTGAGGACAAACTAAAGCTCCAAATGCAGCCAAACTGCCCGTACCTTGTAGAGCTTGGAGAGATCTACAAGAAGAGCTTTGAATCACCTCTCTAGCACCTTGGGTTCAAAATTAGAGACAATTTACTTTTTATTGCTGCAAAGTCATTTTCAGCTCAAAAGAAGGCCACTTTTGACCTTTTCACATTATAGACATGAAACTGCTCAAACACAACTATATCAACTGGAAATGGCTTCTCAGGGCTAAACAGGCCATTTTCAGGCCAAAACACACAAATACCTGGCTCTGCTCATACAATGCCAAAACAGACTCATATGAGGCCAGGGATGTGGATTTGCATTGACTTGAGCCATATTAGTGTCAAACCCCAATCTGAGTGCTGAGGACAAACTAAAGCTCCAAATGCAACCAAACTGCCCAGGCCTTGTAGAGCTTGGAGAGATCTACAAGAAGAGCTTTGAATCACCTCTCTAGCACCTTGGGTTCAAAATTAGAGACAATTTACTTTTTATTGCTGCAAAGTCATTTTCAGCTCAAAAGAAGGCCACTTTTGACCTTTTCACATTATAGACATGAAACTGCTCAAACACAACTATATCAACTGGAAATGGCTTCTCAGGGCTAAACAGGCCATTTTCAGGCCAAAACACACAAATACCTGGCTCTGCTCATACAATGCCAAAACAGACTCATATGAGGCCAGGGATGTGGATTTCCATTGACTTGAGCCATATTAGTGTCAAACCCCAATCTGAGTGCTGAGGACAAACTAAAGCTCCAAATGCAGCCAAACTGCCCGTACCTTGTAGAGCTTGGAGAGATCTACAAGAAGAGCTTTGAATCACCTCTCTAGCACCTTGGGTTCAAAATTAGAGACAATTTACTTTTTATTGCTGCAAAGTCATTTTCAGCTCAAAAGAAGGCCACTTTTGACCTTTTCACATTATAGACATGAAACTGCTCAAACACAACTATATCAACTGGAAATGGCTTCTCAGGGCTAAACAGGCCATTTTCAGGCCAAAACACACAAATACCTGGCTCTGCTCATACAATGCCAAAACAGACTCATATGAGGCCAGGGATGTGGATTTGCATTGACTTGAGCCATATTAGTGTCAAACCCCAATCTGAGTGCTGAGGACAAACTAAAGCTCCAAATGCAGCCAAACTGCCCGTACCTTGTAGAGCTTGGAGAGATCTACAAGAAGAGCTTTGAATCACCTCTCTAGCACCTTGGGTTCAAAATTAGAGACAATTTACTTTTTATTGCTGCAAAGTCATTTTCAGCTCAAAAGAAGGCCACTTTTGACCTTTTCACATTATAGACATGAAACTGCTCAAACACAACTATATCAACTGGAAATGGCTTCTCAGGGCTAAACAGGCCATTTTCAGGCCAAAACACACAAATACCTGGCTCTGCTCATACAATGCCAAAACAGACTCATATGAGGCCAGGGATGTGGATTTCCATTGACTTGAGCCATATTAGTGTCAAACCCCAATCTGAGTGCTGAGGACAAACTAAAGCTCCAAATGCAGCCAAACTGCCCGTACCTTGTAGAGCTTGGAGAGATCTACAAGAAGAGCTTTGAATCACCTCTCTAGCACCTTGGGTTCAAAATTAGAGACAATTTACTTTTTATTGCTGCAAAGTCATTTTCAGCTCAAAAGAAGGCCACTTTTGACCTTTTCACATTATAGACATGAAACTGCTCAAACACAACTATATCAACTGGAAATGGCTTCTCAGGGCTAAACAGGCCATTTTCAGGCCAAAACACACAAATACCTGGCTCTGCTCATACAATGCCAAAACAGACTCATATGAGGCCAGGGATGTGGATTTGCATTGACTTGAGCCATATTAGTGTCAAACCCCAATCTGAGTGCTGAGGACAAACTAAAGCTCCAAATGCAGCCAAACTGCCCGTACCTTGTAGAGCTTGGAGAGATCTACAAGAAGAGCTTTGAATCACCTCTCTAGCACCTTGGGTTCAAAATTAGAGACAATTTACTTTTTATTGCTGCAAAGTCATTTTCAGCTCAAAAGAAGGCCACTTTTGACCTTTTCACATTATAGACATGAAACTGCTCAAACACAACTATATCAACTGGAAATGGCTTCTCAGGGCTAAACAGGCCATTTTCAGGCCAAAACACACAAATACCTGGCTCTGCTCATACAATGCCAAAACAGACTCATATGAGGCCAGGGATGTGGATTTGCATTGACTTGAGCCATATTAGTGTCAAACCCCAATCTGAGTGCTGAGGACAAACTAAAGCTCCAAATGCAGCCAAACTGCCCGTGCCTTGTAGAGCTTGGAGAGATCTACAAGAAGAGCTTTGAATCACCTCTCTAGCACCTTGGGTTCAAAATTAGAGACAATTTACTTTTTATTGCTGCAAAGTCATTTTCAGCTCAAAAGAAGGCCACTTTTGACCTTTTCACATTATAGACATGAAACTGCTCAAACACAACTATATCAACTGGAAATGGCTTCTCAGGGCTAAACAGGCCATTTTCAGGCCAAAACACACAAATACCTGGCTCTGCTCATACAATGCCAAAACAGACTCATATGAGGCCAGGGATGTGGATTTGCATTGACTTGAGCCATATTAGTGTCAAACCCCAATCTGAGTGCTGAGGACAAACTAAAGCTCCAAATGCAGCCAAACTGCCCGTACCTTGTAGAGCTTGGAGAGATCTACAAGAAGAGCTTTGAATCACCTCTCTAGCACCTTGGGTTCAAAATTAGAGACAATTTACTTTTTATTGCTGCAAAGTCATTTTCAGCTCAAAAGAAGGCCACTTTTGACCTTTTCACATTATAGACATGAAACTGCTCAAACACAACTATATCAACTGGAAATGGCTTCTCAGGGCTAAACAGGCCATTTTCAGGCCAAAACACACAAATACCTGGCTCTGCTCATACAATGCCAAAACAGACTCATATGAGGCCAGGGATGTGGATTTGCATTGACTTGAGCCATATTAGTGTCAAACCCCAATCTGAGTGCTGAGGACAAACTAAAGCTCCAAATGCAGCCAAACTGCCCGTACCTTGTAGAGCTTGGAGAGATCTACAAGAAGAGCTTTGAATCACCTCTCTAGCACCTTGGGTTCAAAATTAGAGACAATTTACTTTTTATTGCTGCAAAGTCATTTTCAGCTCAAAAGAAGGCCACTTTTGACCTTTTCACATTATAGACATGAAACTGCTCAAACACAACTATATCAACTGGAAATGGCTTCTCAGGGCTAAACAGGCCATTTTCAGGCCAAAACACACAAATACCTGGCTCTGCTCATACAATGCCAAAACAGACTCATATGAGGCCAGGGATGTGGATTTGCATTGACTTGAGCCATATTAGTGTCAAACCCCAATCTGAGTGCTGAGGACAAACTAAAGCTCCAAATGCAGCCAAACTGCCCGTGCCTTGTAGAGCTTGGAGAGATCTACAAGAAGAGCTTTGAATCACCTCTCTAGCACCTTGGGTTCAAAATTAGAGACAATTTACTTTTTATTGCTGCAAAGTCATTTTCAGCTCAAAAGAAGGCCACTTTTGACCTTTTCACATTATAGACATGAAACTGCTCAAACACAACTATATCAACTGGAAATGGCTTCTCAGGGCTAAACAGGCCATTTTCAGGCCAAAACACACAAATACCTGGCTCTGCTCATACAATGCCAAAACAGACTCATATGAGGCCAGGGATGTGGATTTGCATTGACTTGAGCCATATTAGTGTCAAACCCCAATCTGAGTGCTGAGGACAAACTAAAGCTCCAAATGCAGCCAAACTGCCCGTACCTTGTAGAGCTTGGAGAGATCTACAAGAAGAGCTTTGAATCACCTCTCTAGCACCTTGGGTTCAAAATTAGAGACAATTTACTTTTTATTGCTGCAAAGTCATTTTCAGCTCAAAAGAAGGCCACTTTTGACCTTTTCACATTATAGACATGAAACTGCTCAAACACAACTATATCAACTGGAAATGGCTTCTCAGGGCTAAACAGGCCATTTTCAGGCCAAAACACACAAATACCTGGCTCTGCTCATACAATGCCAAAACAGACTCATATGAGGCCAGGGATGTGGATTTGCATTGACTTGAGCCATATTAGTGTCAAACCCCAATCTGAGTGCTGAGGACAAACTAAAGCTCCAAATGCAGCCAAACTGCCCGTGCCTTGTAGAGCTTGGAGAGATCTACAAGAAGAGCTTTGAATCACCTCTCTAGCACCTTGGGTTCAAAATTAGAGACAATTTACTTTTTATTGCTGCAAAGTCATTTTCAGCTCAAAAGAAGGCCACTTTTGACCTTTTCACATTATAGACATGAAACTGCTCAAACACAACTATATCAACTGGAAATGGCTTCTCAGGGCTAAACAGGCCATTTTCAGGCCAAAACACACAAATACCTGGCTCTGCTCATACAATGCCAAAACAGACTCATATGAGGCCAGGGATGTGGATTTGCATTGACTTGAGCCATATTAGTGTCAAACCCCAATCTGAGTGCTGAGGACAAACTAAAGCTCCAAATGCAGCCAAACTGCCCGTACCTTGTAGAGCTTGGAGAGATCTACAAGAAGAGCTTTGAATCACCTCTCTAGCACCTTGGGTTCAAAATTAGAGACAATTTACTTTTTATTGCTGCAAAGTCATTTTCAGCTCAAAAGAAGGCCACTTTTGACCTTTTCACATTATAGACATGAAACTGCTCAAACACAACTATATCAACTGGAAATGGCTTCTCAGGGCTAAACAGGCCATTTTCAGGCCAAAACACACAAATACCTGGCTCTGCTCATACAATGCCAAAACAGACTCATATGAGGCCAGGGATGTGGATTTGCATTGACTTGAGCCATATTAGTGTCAAACCCCAATCTGAGTGCTGAGGACAAACTAAAGCTCCAAATGCAGCCAAACTGCCCGTACCTTGTAGAGCTTGGAGAGATCTACAAGAAGAGCTTTGAATCACCTCTCTAGCACCTTGGGTTCAAAATTAGAGACAATTTACTTTTTATTGCTGCAAAGTCATTTTCAGCTCAAAAGAAGGCCACTTTTGACCTTTTCACATTATAGACATGAAACTGCTCAAACACAACTATATCAACTGGAAATGGCTTCTCAGGGCTAAACAGGCCATTTTCAGGCCAAAACACACAAATACCTGGCTCTGCTCATACAATGCCAAAACAGACTCATATGAGGCCAGGGATGTGGATTTGCATTGACTTGAGCCATATTAGTGTCAAACCCCAATCTGAGTGCTGAGGACAAACTAAAGCTCCAAATGCAGCCAAACTGCCCGTACCTTGTAGAGCTTGGAGAGATCTACAAGAAGAGCTTTGAATCACCTCTCTAGCACCTTGGGTTCAAAATTAGAGACAATTTACTTTTTATTGCTGCAAAGTCATTTTCAGCTCAAAAGAAGGCCACTTTTGACCTTTTCACATTATAGACATGAAACTGCTCAAACACAACTATATCAACTGGAAATGGCTTCTCAGGGCTAAACAGGCCATTTTCAGGCCAAAACACACAAATACCTGGCTCTGCTCATACAATGCCAAAACAGACTCATATGAGGCCAGGGATGTGGATTTGCATTGACTTGAGCCATATTAGTGTCAAACCCCAATCTGAGTGCTGAGGACAAACTAAAGCTCCAAATGCAGCCAAACTGCCCGTACCTTGTAGAGCTTGGAGAGATCTACAAGAAGAGCTTTGAATCACCTCTCTAGCACCTTGGGTTCAAAATTAGAGACAATTTACTTTTTATTGCTGCAAAGTCATTTTCAGCTCAAAAGAAGGCCACTTTTGACCTTTTCACATTATAGACATGAAACTGCTCAAACACAACTATATCAACTGGAAATGGCTTCTCAGGGCTAAACAGGCCATTTTCAGGCCAAAACACACAAATACCTGGCTCTGCTCATACAATGCCAAAACAGACTCATATGAGGCCAGGGATGTGGATTTCCATTGACTTGAGCCATATTAGTGTCAAACCCCAATCTGAGTGCTGAGGACAAACTAAAGCTCCAAATGCAGCCAAACTGCCCGTACCTTGTAGAGCTTGGAGAGATCTACAAGAAGAGCTTTGAATCACCTCTCTAGCACCTTGGGTTCAAAATTAGAGACAATTTACTTTTTATTGCTGCAAAGTCATTTTCAGCTCAAAAGAAGGCCACTTTTGACCTTTTCACATTATAGACATGAAACTGCTCAAACACAACTATATCAACTGGAAATGGCTTCTCAGGGCTAAACAGGCCATTTTCAGGCCAAAACACACAAATACCTGGCTCTGCTCATACAATGCCAAAACAGACTCATATGAGGCCAGGGATGTGGATTTGCATTGACTTGAGCCATATTAGTGTCAAACCCCAATCTGAGTGCTGAGGACAAACTAAAGCTCCAAATGCAGCCAAACTGCCCGTACCTTGTAGAGCTTGGAGAGATCTACAAGAAGAGCTTTGAATCACCTCTCTAGCACCTTGGGTTCAAAATTAGAGACAATTTACTTTTTATTGCTGCAAAGTCATTTTCAGCTCAAAAGAAGGCCACTTTTGACCTTTTCACATTATAGACATGAAACTGCTCAAACACAACTATATCAACTGGAAATGGCTTCTCAGGGCTAAACAGGCCATTTTCAGGCCAAAACACACAAATACCTGGCTCTGCTCATACAATGCCAAAACAGACTCATATGAGGCCAGGGATGTGGATTTCCATTGACTTGAGCCATATTAGTGTCAAACCCCAATCTGAGTGCTGAGGACAAACTAAAGCTCCAAATGCAGCCAAACTGCCCGTACCTTGTAGAGCTTGGAGAGATCTACAAGAAGAGCTTTGAATCACCTCTCTAGCACCTTGGGTTCAAAATTAGAGACAATTTACTTTTTATTGCTGCAAAGTCATTTTCAGCTCAAAAGAAGGCCACTTTTGACCTTTTCACATTATAGACATGAAACTGCTCAAACACAACTATATCAACTGGAAATGGCTTCTCAGGGCTAAACAGGCCATTTTCAGGCCAAAACACACAAATACCTGGCTCTGCTCATACAATGCCAAAACAGACTCATATGAGGCCAGGGATGTGGATTTGCATTGACTTGAGCCATATTAGTGTCAAACCCCAATCTGAGTGCTGAGGACAAACTAAAGCTCCAAATGCAGCCAAACTGCCCGTACCTTGTAGAGCTTGGAGAGATCTACAAGAAGAGCTTTGAATCACCTCTCTAGCACCTTGGGTTCAAAATTAGAGACAATTTACTTTTTATTGCTGCAAAGTCATTTTCAGCTCAAAAGAAGGCCACTTTTGACCTTTTCACATTATAGACATGAAACTGCTCAAACACAACTATATCAACTGGAAATGGCTTCTCAGGGCTAAACAGGCCATTTTCAGGCCAAAACACACAAATACCTGGCTCTGCTCATACAATGCCAAAACAGACTCATATGAGGCCAGGGATGTGGATTTGCATTGACTTGAGCCATATTAGTGTCAAACCCCAATCTGAGTGCTGAGGACAAACTAAAGCTCCAAATGCAGCCAAACTGCCCGTACCTTGTAGAGCTTGGAGAGATCTACAAGAAGAGCTTTGAATCACCTCTCTAGCACCTTGGGTTCAAAATTAGAGACAATTTACTTTTTATTGCTGCAAAGTCATTTTCAGCTCAAAAGAAGGCCACTTTTGACCTTTTCACATTATAGACATGAAACTGCTCAAACACAACTATATCAACTGGAAATGGCTTCTCAGGGCTAAACAGGCCATTTTCAGGCCAAAACACACAAATACCTGGCTCTGCTCATACAATGCCAAAACAGACTCATATGAGGCCAGGGATGTGGATTTCCATTGACTTGAGCCATATTAGTGTCAAACCCCAATCTGAGTGCTGAGGACAAACTAAAGCTCCAAATGCAGCCAAACTGCCCGTACCTTGTAGAGCTTGGAGAGATCTACAAGAAGAGCTTTGAATCACCTCTCTAGCACCTTGGGTTCAAAATTAGAGACAATTTACTTTTTATTGCTGCAAAGTCATTTTCAGCTCAAAAGAAGGCCACTTTTGACCTTTTCACATTATAGACATGAAACTGCTCAAACACAACTATATCAACTGGAAATGGCTTCTCAGGGCTAAACAGGCCATTTTCAGGCCAAAACACACAAATACCTGGCTCTGCTCATACAATGCCAAAACAGACTCATATGAGGCCAGGGATGTGGATTTGCATTGACTTGAGCCATATTAGTGTCAAACCCCAATCTGAGTGCTGAGGACAAACTAAAGCTCCAAATGCAGCCAAACTGCCCGTACCTTGTAGAGCTTGGAGAGATCTACAAGAAGAGCTTTGAATCACCTCTCTAGCACCTTGGGTTCAAAATTAGAGACAATTTACTTTTTATTGCTGCAAAGTCATTTTCAGCTCAAAAGAAGGCCACTTTTGACCTTTTCACATTATAGACATGAAACTGCTCAAACACAACTATATCAACTGGAAATGGCTTCTCAGGGCTAAACAGGCCATTTTCAGGCCAAAACACACAAATACCTGGCTCTGCTCATACAATGCCAAAACAGACTCATATGAGGCCAGGGATGTGGATTTGCATTGACTTGAGCCATATTAGTGTCAAACCCCAATCTGAGTGCTGAGGACAAACTAAAGCTCCAAATGCAGCCAAACTGCCCGTACCTTGTAGAGCTTGGAGAGATCTACAAGAAGAGCTTTGAATCACCTCTCTAGCACCTTGGGTTCAAAATTAGAGACAATTTACTTTTTATTGCTGCAAAGTCATTTTCAGCTCAAAAGAAGGCCACTTTTGACCTTTTCACATTATAGACATGAAACTGCTCAAACACAACTATATCAACTGGAAATGGCTTCTCAGGGCTAAACAGGCCATTTTCAGGCCAAAACACACAAATACCTGGCTCTGCTCATACAATGCCAAAACAGACTCATATGAGGCCAGGGATGTGGATTTCCATTGACTTGAGCCATATTAGTGTCAAACCCCAATCTGAGTGCTGAGGACAAACTAAAGCTCCAAATGCAGCCAAACTGCCCGTGCCTTGTAGAGCTTGGAGAGATCTACAAGAAGAGCTTTGAATCACCTCTCTAGCACCTTGGGTTCAAAATTAGAGACAATTTACTTTTTATTGCTGCAAAGTCATTTTCAGCTCAAAAGAAGGCCACTTTTGACCTTTTCACATTATAGACATGAAACTGCTCAAACACAACTATATCAACTGGAAATGGCTTCTCAGGGCTAAACAGGCCATTTTCAGGCCAAAACACACAAATACCTGGCTCTGCTCATACAATGCCAAAACAGACTCATATGAGGCCAGGGATGTGGATTTGCATTGACTTGAGCCATATTAGTGTCAAACCCCAATCTGAGTGCTGAGGACAAACTAAAGCTCCAAATGCAGCCAAACTGCCCGTACCTTGTAGAGCTTGGAGAGATCTACAAGAAGAGCTTTGAATCACCTCTCTAGCACCTTGGGTTCAAAATTAGAGACAATTTACTTTTTATTGCTGCAAAGTCATTTTCAGCTCAAAAGAAGGCCACTTTTGACCTTTTCACATTATAGACATGAAACTGCTCAAACACAACTATATCAACTGGAAATGGCTTCTCAGGGCTAAACAGGCCATTTTCAGGCCAAAACACACAAATACCTGGCTCTGCTCATACAATGCCAAAACAGACTCATATGAGGCCAGGGATGTGGATTTGCATTGACTTGAGCCATATTAGTGTCAAACCCCAATCTGAGTGCTGAGGACAAACTAAAGCTCCAAATGCAGCCAAACTGCCCGTACCTTGTAGAGCTTGGAGAGATCTACAAGAAGAGCTTTGAATCACCTCTCTAGCACCTTGGGTTCAAAATTAGAGACAATTTACTTTTTATTGCTGCAAAGTCATTTTCAGCTCAAAAGAAGGCCACTTTTGACCTTTTCACATTATAGACATGAAACTGCTCAAACACAACTATATCAACTGGAAATGGCTTCTCAGGGCTAAACAGGCCATTTTCAGGCCAAAACACACAAATACCTGGCTCTGCTCATACAATGCCAAAACAGACTCATATGAGGCCAGGGATGTGGATTTGCATTGACTTGAGCCATATTAGTGTCAAACCCCAATCTGAGTGCTGAGGACAAACTAAAGCTCCAAATGCAGCCAAACTGCCCGTACCTTGTAGAGCTTGGAGAGATCTACAAGAAGAGCTTTGAATCACCTCTCTAGCACCTTGGGTTCAAAATTAGAGACAATTTACTTTTTATTGCTGCAAAGTCATTTTCAGCTCAAAAGAAGGCCACTTTTGACCTTTTCACATTATAGACATGAAACTGCTCAAACACAACTATATCAACTGGAAATGGCTTCTCAGGGCTAAACAGGCCATTTTCAGGCCAAAACACACAAATACCTGGCTCTGCTCATACAATGCCAAAACAGACTCATATGAGGCCAGGGATGTGGATTTCCATTGACTTGAGCCATATTAGTGTCAAACCCCAATCTGAGTGCTGAGGACAAACTAAAGCTCCAAATGCAGCCAAACTGCCCGTACCTTGTAGAGCTTGGAGAGATCTACAAGAAGAGCTTTGAATCACCTCTCTAGCACCTTGGGTTCAAAATTAGAGACAATTTACTTTTTATTGCTGCAAAGTCATTTTCAGCTCAAAAGAAGGCCACTTTTGACCTTTTCACATTATAGACATGAAACTGCTCAAACACAACTATATCAACTGGAAATGGCTTCTCAGGGCTAAACAGGCCATTTTCAGGCCAAAACACACAAATACCTGGCTCTGCTCATACAATGCCAAAACAGACTCATATGAGGCCAGGGATGTGGATTTGCATTGACTTGAGCCATATTAGTGTCAAACCCCAATCTGAGTGCTGAGGACAAACTAAAGCTCCAAATGCAGCCAAACTGCCCGTACCTTGTAGAGCTTGGAGAGATCTACAAGAAGAGCTTTGAATCACCTCTCTAGCACCTTGGGTTCAAAATTAGAGACAATTTACTTTTTATTGCTGCAAAGTCATTTTCAGCTCAAAAGAAGGCCACTTTTGACCTTTTCACATTATAGACATGAAACTGCTCAAACACAACTATATCAACTGGAAATGGCTTCTCAGGGCTAAACAGGCCATTTTCAGGCCAAAACACACAAATACCTGGCTCTGCTCATACAATGCCAAAACAGACTCATATGAGGCCAGGGATGTGGATTTCCATTGACTTGAGCCATATTAGTGTCAAACCCCAATCTGAGTGCTGAGGACAAACTAAAGCTCCAAATGCAGCCAAACTGCCCGTACCTTGTAGAGCTTGGAGAGATCTACAAGAAGAGCTTTGAATCACCTCTCTAGCACCTTGGGTTCAAAATTAGAGACAATTTACTTTTTATTGCTGCAAAGTCATTTTCAGCTCAAAAGAAGGCCACTTTTGACCTTTTCACATTATAGACATGAAACTGCTCAAACACAACTATATCAACTGGAAATGGCTTCTCAGGGCTAAACAGGCCATTTTCAGGCCAAAACACACAAATACCTGGCTCTGCTCATACAATGCCAAAACAGACTCATATGAGAG
>JAWCTZ010000337.1:0-47223 GCA_036850595.1 Rhyacichthys aspro | reverse complement strand
GGCCGCTCGTGGGAAGGGCAGCTCTGGTCACGTCGGCTCTCTCTGTTTCCACTCGTGCTTACCTCGTTACCTGTTAACAAACGTCGGTGATTAAACAATAAAACAAAAGAAGAGGGTGAAAAGCAACTTCTACCACAAAGGCTGGTAAGGACATACAGATTTGCGTCGGAGGATATTTAGACCTGACTGTGATTTCGTGTTTTTCTCCACGCGGCCCGTGCAGCCGTTTGTTAGCATGCTGGCTAACTGTAGCCTAGCATCAGGCCGCCAGGGTTTCGGCGCGTGGACAAAACTCCAAAATTGGGAAACGGTGCTTTGCAGAAGCCAACGAAGCACAGTCTCCCGCTACACAGCTGACTTTTGTCTCACACAATGTGCATTTTTGTTGTTGTTTAGTTTGAGTGTTCATAACAGAGTCAGTGCATTTGGTCGGCCTCTGTTCATTGATCTGCATACGCAAAGAAGAAAAAACAGCATTAACTAGCTGCTAGCTCTGGAGGGAATGAGCAGGCCTGCAGTCGCTATACGCTTCTAAAATAAGCTATTAAGTGCTCTCGAAAACTGTTTTCTCTTCTGATATTTGACGAAATAACTTAGAGAATTTAACCAGGCTTTACTGACTTTTAAGTGATTTATTGCGTCATGTGCAGCAGTACCTTCTGTAAATAGCATTACGCTAGACTTTTGTTATGAAGCATGTGTTTGTTCTGTTGTCATTTCTGTAGAGCAGCCCTCAGTAGTTAAACACCCAAATGTCCAAATATAAATCTGCTTTTCGAGTTGTATGGACTTTTAGATATGGATAACACATAAAGTCTGCAGGTTTAACACTAGTGTAAAGCTTTGAGCGACAGGATCCTCACAATTTCTCGTCATTTATACATTAAAACATGTTGTTGCAACCCAGCTTTTGTATTTTACAGTTTTAAATATAATTTATAGTCTAATCCATGACGAACATGAAATATGTTTTTTTATTACAGCCGAGACTGATAACTACAAATCTTTCTTGTGTATTGCTTTACTGTTTTTCACAGATTTTTTTTTTCTTGTCGTTTTAGGGGCATACCACAATTTTAGGTATTCAGTCTGTGTTTACGGCTTACTGTTGTGTAACTGTTATGCACTCAGTGGGACTACATGTAACTAACATAACAGTGCATAATCCCTTACCTAAAGCTTTATCCAGTCACTTAGATAAAGTGTTTTTTTCCTCATGGGACAGTTATTTATGTGTTGTTAAATCCAATTTTTTGTTGCCCTTTCAGCTTCTGGAGCAGTGAGGTGTCTTCATGGCAGTTCGAGGACACTCAAAGTACTTACAAGTGAGTTTTATACCCCAGCTCTAATTTTAAACAGTAAATCAGACTAATTCACTAAATGAATTAAAATGTTTTGTGCTGAATTACCTTTTATACATAAACTTTGATTTGAGCTAATATACAACATAATGTCTCATAATGTCTCAAGCTCTGGACAATTCCCACTGATAGTACAGACCTTTCATTCATGGTCTGGGCAGTCCGGATGTATCTGAAGCCTCCAGAATACTCAATTACCACCCTCTTCTATAGCATGAAAGGACATCTGTCAGGTTGCCTAGGACACTATCTGCTAAACAGCGAAGACTACTTTAGATTATATCAAATACTCTTTTATATATACTAACTAAATGATGGTGCTATCTTCTAAGGCATGAACGTAACAAATTTTGTTAGAACTAATTAAAATATTATTAAAATAGGCTAGCTATAGGCTTTAAATTGATTAACTGACATGTAGAAGTGTATGTCAGTAGATAAATCAATCTGACTGCAGAAGAAAAGTGGAAAGACAACTGTAAGGGCAGCAAGTGACACAAAAATGCATAAATGTTGACTGTTTGGGATAGTTGGTTCTTGGTACTTCCACCAATTGTAGCAGCAAAGTCAATAATCATAATGTGTTTAAATTTATTCAAAAACAGCTGCCCTCATTTAAACCTTGTGCCCACGTGTCTTTCCTTATCTATGTTAGATATACTTATTTGTTTTTTTGTCTTTCGCAGGAGGTGTTTGACATGTCAAACGGTTACGATGAGCACATGGGAGGGGATGGGGATAAGGATTCCAAGACCAACCTGATCATAAACTACCTGCCTCAGAGCATGACGCAGGAGGAGCTGCGGAGCCTCTTCAGCAGCATCGGAGAGGTGGAGTCCGCCAAACTGATCCGGGACAAAGTCCAAGGTAGGAACCATTCTGGAGCACTAGCGCTGTGGCAGACCAGAAAACGTTAAGGTCACGATAAAGGTCCCTGGGAATAAACTGTAAATTAGGTCAACATTAAGACTCCTAAATTTCTCTTGACTACTGTTTTTTAACAAATATTTAAACATAAACATTACTTTTTAATTTGGGTCTGTTTTCCAAATTACTTAATCGCATAAGACTTGTTTTATTTATTTTAACTCTATTTAACAGGCAATAGCCTCTTAATTTCTTTGCTTAGAGTAGCATCCAATGTTACAATTTGTTTTTTGGTTTTAATGATTTGTTTGTTTACAGATTTTTTTGAACGTTTTTTTGTTTTATTTTATTGTTTTCCTTGTTTTTCTCTAGGCCACAGTTTAGGGTACGGATTTGTTAACTATGTTAACCCTAGTGATGCAGACAGAGCTATCAGTACTCTGAATGGACTAAGGCTACAGTCCAAAACTATCAAGGTAACGTGCAAACAGGTGTTCTACAATTCTCAAAGCTAAGATGTCATGTCATATAACTCTCCTGTGGCTCTTGTGCTGTCGCTAACTAGCTAGTACATGTCAGCCTGAGGAAGTGACTCTGCTTCTACAGCTCACTTACTGCCCTATCTGACATGTCTGTTGAGTTTGGTTTTAATTTGACTGATTTTGACATGTTCTGTTGGTTTCTATGTTTGCCCATGTAATATATTCCCCACAATTATTTTTATGTTATTAAATTTTTATTTTATTTATTTATTTTATTTTCTTTATTTTTGTTGCTGTAATGTTTCTTATGCTTTTGGCTCCACTCATCGGAAAAAATACTTAAAATATGTACAGTTACAGATTCAAAACTATACTTTTAATGGCCTTTAAAGTTCATGTTGTAGTGTTCAACCAATGTAGGTTGTAGGAATACTTGTAATGTAAATTTAATGTTTTAACTTTCATAGTTTAAAAAATAGAAGCAGTTTTTCATGTATTATGCAAGTTTAATTCATGCTTTTGTTGCCTCTTATTGGTAGGTCTCATTCGCACGGCCCAGCTCTGACACAATAAAGGATGCCAACCTGTACATCAGCGGCCTGCCCAGGTCAATGACCCAGAAGGATGTGGAGGACATGTTTTCACGTTACGGACACATCATTAACTCTCGTCTACTTGTTGATCAGGGTACAGGTATGAAAGGTGAATGACTTCCTTGCTTTTTTTCATATTCACGAAACTTAAAAAAAAAACCCACTTTTTGTGAATGTAGGTCACAGTCGTCACAGTTTTCTCTGTTTGTAGGTGCTTCACGTGGAGTGGCTTTTATCCGTTATGACAAGCGTGCAGAGGCTGAGGAGGCTGTTAAAAATCTAAATGGCCAAAAGCCTCCCGGATCCTCTGAGCCAATGGTAGTGAAATTTGCTGCCAATCCCAATCAGATGAAGAACCCGCAGCTTGTCCCACAGGTCTTCCCAAACCCGTCCAGGCGCTTCGGTGGACCGGTGCACCACCAGGCACAGCGCTTCAGGTGAGACCCTTGACCCATAAAGCATATAACACTAAGAGTTCCCATCTCCAGCACAGCCTTATTGTGTTTGTGTCATTCCCAGGTTCTCCCCGATGGGTGTAGACCACATGGGGGGGATGGGAGGCGTCAGTGTCCCTGGGAACAGCAACAATGGCTGGTGCATCTTTATCTACAACCTTGGGCAAGACGCCGATGAGAGCGTCCTCTGGCAAATGTTTGGTCCGTTCGGTGCCGTCACCAACGTGAAGGTGATCCGCGACTTCAACACCAACAAGTGCAAGGGCTTCGGCTTTGTCACGATGACAAACTACGAGGAGGCGGCCATGGCCATCGCCAGCCTTAACGGTTACCGGCTTGGAGACAAGATACTGCAAGTGTCCTTCAAGACCAACAAGGGTCACAAGTAGTAACGGTTGGACAATCAAGTGTTAAAGTTGAGAAAATAACCTATGACAGGCTTTTATTTTGAAGGTAAAGGTTTGTAAAGCCTGTGCATCCGTTTGGGTAATGTTCACTATTCTGCACCTTTGTACATTGTCTAAAAGAGTGTTTTGGCTGAATATCTTTAAAAAAAATCCCTCAGTTGTAGGGCATTGTGTAGTTAGCAATTTTAGAGACAACCAGGGCAAAAAAAATCTGAACACCGCCCTCTTAACCCTCTAAAACTAGAAGAAATCAATTGCTAAAATAGCAGCAAAAGTAACACAAGTGTGAGTGAGAGATTGGGGATGCAGTTTAAGTAAATGTCTAATGCATGTCATGTAAAAAGTCATTTGTTCTTAAGGATTTTAAATGGTAATTTATCATCTAAAGGAGGGAGAAGATTGTGCTTCAAATACAGCAGTGCTTTTATCTGTTGGGAAAGCACTGCTCTGCTCTGGATCCTTCTTATTTAGAAATAGTTGCCTTAAATTATCATCTTAAAGACACAGTACAACTTGCTGTCTCAAGTCAATCTAAGAGCAAAGCACTTTTAATGAATATATTATCAGTAACTACGAATATCAGTCTGTTTAATATTCATCTGTGGTTTATGTTTATAGCTAAAAGGAAATGTGTAAAGTGGATTTATTTTTAGAAGTTTTTTTTCTGAGAACAAAAGGCCCTGGATGGAGTAGGGAGATGAGATGGACCAAAGGGAGGTATGATGTTTTTGAACCGGTACTGAAAAGACTCAGTTTGCAGTTTTTATTTTGAGTTATTTTGATTTATTTTTTTTCTTTTCTGTTTGTAGAGGGTTGTAGGCTTTTGTCCAGTGTCTTTTAATGAGTGCTTCTAAAGAAATTGCCTTTTGTTAATGATTTAGTTTTTCTTTTTTTTCTTTGTTTTGGTTGTTTCATTTTCAGCATAAATCATTAAATTTAATTTCATTTTCATCCACATTTTGTTTGGTTTGTTTCTTTTTTTACTTTTTATTTCTTTGAAAATAGCAAAGCAGCACCTTTTGCGCCCATGAACTTTAGGGTTCTACCATTTTAAAGTTTGTGATGGTGGCATTGTTTTTTTTTTTGTTTGAATTGAAACATCACATAAATAATGTCCTACTAAATCCCCATTGGTAATTGTGAGTTTGTATTCTGACCCTCAGAGGCTGTCGTTGTTTATGGAGTTCAAAGCAAGGCACAGAGAAGTAGATGGAATATTTAAAGGTGACATCTACACATGAACCCTGTGAGATAAAAATGGGTCTGTGACAAATTATATGTACTTTAATGACAAAATACTGAGCTGAATTGTCAAGAGAAACTCCCTAAAAATAAGGGAAAACTGAGATGGATAATTGATCCATTTGTTCAGTAATTAAACACAGAGGACCAATATTATCTGATTAAGATCATCTCTAGTTCAGTAAGAGGAGAGTAAAAGACAGATTTACATTTAGACAAATAGAGAGCTGCTAAGAGACCTGACGTTTACTGAAGCCTGTAAAGCTTTTATACTTTGATCTGTTGTTGAGATCTTGTATGATTACATAGTAATTTGGACTTCAGTGTGTTATTTAGTAAACTGTATGTGAAGTGGTACATGTTAATGTTGATTTTTGTTCCCATTGTAACATATTGGCAAAGAAAACAGGAACCACTATTTCAATTTAAGGAACTAGCACATTTCTTATTCAGCAATAAATCCCACTATCCACAACTGCATATTTAATTTGTTTACATAGGAAATAACACAGATCATGAGACTAACTCTACGCATCAAGAGTGCATTTAACTGTTATATATGTTTTATTTATTGTCTTGTTAAAAGCTTATTAAAGAAAGTTTTTATAGTTCATTTTAATTTTCCACTCAATACACTTTGTTGGGTACTTTTGGACTGGAGTTTTGAAAGGTGCTGCTGAACATGATAAAAGTCACAATAGTAGAAAACAGTGCATTTTGCCTTTATTTATAAGTGGGGTTGTTTACACCAGAAGAGGTATTATTTATTTGAGATGATTGTCCTTGTTAAGTGTTTTTAAGACAAAAATCAAACTGTACATTTAAATAAAATTGTTATTGTCATTGATCTCTATTGTATTATAAAATAAAATCAGTTGGTGCTCTAATATGAATGAAGAGCATGTCTTTGTAGTTCCTAGTTTAACAAGCACTTAATGGCAACAGTTTGCTCATTGCAGGTTTTTATTAGAAAGAACAATGTAAAAAAACTTTAGTACAACACTGCATCTAATAATTCTACATTTCAACACAGTTCGTTACTTTATGTTTCAAGTTTTCCCAACAGTCAAAACCATGTTAAGGCAACTCAAAACCGTGACAGGAGACATATTAGCCACAAGGGAGCCATTCTTATCCATTGTCCCTAGTGGCCTGAGCACGGTTATCTCTTCAACCTGGCTTTATATTATTGTTCAGTGTCCACAGACACAGTACTTTAGAGTAATAGACCTCTGCGACAGACAAGAACCCTTTGACTCGTGCATGAAACAGACACACAGTACCTAAACATTTTTTTCCAATTGTCCCGTTTCCCATAAGGAGGCGTGTCAAGCTTGAGTCAGATTTAAATACTAACATAAGGATTGCTGCCTATCTCTACACTGTACATCTGAACATTAGTAATGAGTATGCAGGGCAGGTCTATGTGTTTGGTATCTATTACTCTGTATGTCACATTCATTTCTCTCTGCCAGTCAGACCCTAATAAAGAGAAAGAATATAAGTATTAAAGGTTTCCGTTTGGGCATGGCACAGTCAAACTCCACACCACAGCAAACTCCATCTTAAGTGTTGTCTGTCAGTATCTTAGAGTCTGTTAGACCCAGAGGTCATGGAGCTGTTGAAGGCAGGAAGTGTCCAGTGTCTTCTTAGACTTGACAGAGGTTGTAACTGGGCACGGGTCGCTCCACTACACTCTCTCCATCCACCTCGAACACATAATCACAGCGATGAGGGAGAAGAGGAGTGTCGGACAACGCCACGCTCTGATTCCCAAAAGAGATCACAGTGTCTCTCTGTGAAAGGAATAGAGTTGCTTATACATAACAAAAAATTTAGTGATTGCTCTGTTTTCTGAGGTTTTAGATCAAAGTTTGAGCTCAATGGCCACCAGAGGGCCCTAAAGATAAATGGATATGTCTCAAAAACTAACACAACTTGATACATACTGTATGTCTTAAGAAAGTTTAAAAGAATAATAAACCTGGCTTTATGTTATTGTTATTGAGTGATAAGTGCATTGATTTATGTGTACTGTCTCCATCTTTCAGCTAAAAGTAGTGCTATTGTAATATTTCACTATTCAACAAATTAGATTTTTTTTCTAACACAATTCCAAGTTATTAGATTTTCCCCACCTTTTAGCTTGTGTCAAAATATAAGTAATCTCTGTAACTGGACCGTACCCGTTTGGAGTCTCCTCCGTTACTGGCAGTTGTAGCAGTGGCCGCCGCAGTGGCAGCAGCGGCCGCCCTCTCAAAGTCCTTCCTACAAATATGAGCCATGATCCCAGCAGCTAAGGCATCACCGAGGACATTGATCATCGTCCGGAAACGATCACTGAAAGAAGACAGAAACAATTTAGAAGGTTTTCTGCAGCTCTTATTGAATCTAATAATATGTAAAAATAAGAACTTACAGAACCCAGTCAATGGCCACAATCAATGAGATGTCCGCAGGTGGTAACCCCACAGAGGTCAGGACGATCACCATAGTAACCAGGCCTGCCTGAGGAATTCCTGCTGCACCAATACTGGCCGCCGTAGCTGTTATACTGATGAGCATGAGACATAATTAGATCTGCATTTGTGAAGGAAGGAGAATTTAATGGTCTAGACTGATTTATCCTCACCTTATTGTAACCAGCTGACCAAAGTCCAAGTCATATTCATTGACCTGAGCTATAAAAATGGCCGCCACTGCTTCATACAGGGCAGTGCCGTCCATGTTAATGGTGGCTCCCACTGGCAGCACGAAGCGAGCGATCTGTCGGTCCACGCCACAGTTCTCCAACAGACACTTCATGGTGATGGGCAAAGTGGCTGAGCTAAACAAGAAAAGCAGAGATGTATATCAGGACAACATTAACCTTTTGTTGCGCTGTGCTTAACTAATTAAACCTGTTTTCTGCTATTACCTGGATGATGTGGCTAGGGCAATGACTAGAGCCTGCAGCAGCCCTCTGATGTAGGCGAAAGGGTTTTTACGAGTGAAGAAGAAGAAGAAAGCAGGAAGAAGGATGAGGCCGTGCACAAATAGCCCAGCCAGGACAGTGATGAAGTACATGCCCAGCTTCTCTCCCAGATGTGCCGGGTCATGCATGTCCAGGATCTTCCCTGCCACTAGAAACACGATGCCAAAAGGGAAATACCTGCACAAAGATGGAGAAAAGGAGATGACTGATCATCCTTTGCTGTCCAGTAAAGGGGTTCAATAAAGTTTATTTTAACTTCAGAGCATTAATTTTTTATAAAAGGATAGATTGGCAGGGGGTTGCACACAGCAGGTTTGAAGTTATCTGAAACATCATCTGAAATATCTAACGCACATTGATGAGGTAGAAATATAAATAATAAAAAAGTGTTTTCAGGACACAAAAACATAGACACGCAAATCAAAGCACCATTACAGTCATCAAATGTGTTTGTGCATTGCAAATGTGAATCTTCATATTAAATGTCTATGTGCTGAATTAAAGAAAGTTTGCCAGGGAGTACAGGCCAAGATCAGCACTAGACTTTCTTTTGCCCATGTGAAAGTCCCAAAGCAGAAGATAGGCCACAGGGATGGGTTTCTTTACTAATGTTTCCATAGAAATCCCACATATTATTTACTATTTGTGCCGCAGCTTGATTCTCGCAGTATTTATGAGTTCACAAACTACTGAAAATCCATATTGTACTAGTATAAACAACATTGCATTGCTCGGACTGGATAAAACCGCTGTTACTCACAGATGATAAATCCAATCACCAGCCAGTTCATTTAAAGTACCTGCCCTTTGCAAATGCTTTCTGTAGAGCCCACCCAGATGGTGCCACTGTCTGGCGAGCCAGGTTAACATTTTATAGCTACAACAAATTACAATCTTTAAAGGATAAGACTTTTTGTTATTATTTATTTATTTATTTATTTATTATTTATTTATTTATTTATTTTGTTGACCTTTTATATGAATGAAATGTATCTAGGTTACTGAAGAAATACATTAAGTAAAAAAAAACATAATGGAAGATGGTGGTTCAACCTGGTGAATGAAAAAAACTCAGAAAGGGTTTGCAATTTTGTTAAAAAAACAAAAACAAACAAACAAACAAACAAAAAACCAAACAAAAAAACAAAAACACAGACTGTTCCACCATCTTGATATTCCCCCAGAGGATGAATAGTTGTAACTCAACTAAAAACATCTATGTCCATTTGTTAAACAGTTAAGCATACATTGGCAGACAACCAAAAGTTTTTAGTTGAGTATATAAAAACACCAATTACATATGTAAAAACAAAAGTCACAATTAAGCTCAGAAATGCTAAGCCTAACTCAATGTCTATGTTGTTTTGTGAAAAGCTTAGAGAACATAGGTTTATAGCGAATCTTGTGTGACTCCAGGTGTGAGTTCTATATTTAGCGCTAATCCACCTGAGATCTGTAAGTACTGTGTGGGACAGTAGTATTTTTAAAGCACATGTTTATCTCTTACCACATAGCTGCGTTAATAATCTTCATGACGCACTCATTGATGCACTGGCACACATTGACTAAGGGCGCTCCACGTTGTCCCATTTTACCCAACAGCAGACCTAAGAGCACAGAAATATGGTTAATCACAAGTGTACAGTTTTCAATACCCTTACATACAGTATTTGCTTGTTGTTGTTGTGGTCTTACCCATAGTGGCTGAGAAGATGACAATCCCCAGGACGTTCATGCCTTTGCTGGTGCTGGGGACCATCTTATATTTGATATCAGGGGCAGGAGTGATCTCCAGGAAGACGGGATGTCCCAGCTGAGGGTTGTGGTAGTCGGGCATGACGTACACAAAATTGGCTTGAGACCCTTTTACGTCGGAGTTCTGCACCATTGGGATCAGGTCTGTTCGGTACTGGACAGAGAAAAGAGATATGTTCATTAAGATTTCAATGAATAGCTTTAGTTATAAATGGTTTATTGTAAAGCTTTCTTCATGCATTTTTTAAATCTATTGTAAAGGATCTAAATGGGGCTAAAAACTGTATATATTGTGCTTTACCTGTTGAAATGTAGCCTCAACTAGATTAGATGGGATCATATTCCTACAAAAAACATAAAATATTGATTAGTTCATCACAATTGAATGCATAGTCCCTTACAGCAAATACCAATCCTTTCACATTTACGACAAGACGTTTTAAAAGGCCAAATGATGAATAAACCTCCTGTTTATCCAACAGAGATTGACTGGAGTTGAGCGTTATAAACTCTTGACTCCATCTAGTGGTCAAAGTGATATAACACACCTTTGAGAGTGATGACACTGTCTTCTGTTGATATCTGTCTCAACATAGTCAGGACTTTTACCTCTTAACACTCTTGTCTTGTTATTTTTAGGGGAAGTATTTATACTCAACTAACAACAGTGATATTATTGTACAGTAGGAGAAAATAATACAGAACACAAATAAAATACATGAGCTACAGTATACGACAGCCTGAGTAGTCACTTTGTGGACACTTGTCTCTTTGAAAAGTCATATATGGAAAATTATCCACAGTATTTCTCTAACTGAGTATTACATTCTGAAAGTGAAATTTTACACTTTGTATGTCTGCATTTTAAACAGGGCATCTCATTTGTCTGGGGTGCAATGCAGTGAACAATGTAATAGCATCAAGAATCACAGTTCCACACCGAGGTCCAGCAGCACAGTGTCAAGTACAGTGTTATTTATACAGCGTACGTCAAATGGCACTGAAACCACAGTGTAATCCAGGTAACAGGGCAGAAATATACACCATCTTGGATGACAGCAAACACGACTAAATAATCTGGTTTAGGAGCTGAATATAGGTGTATCTCTGACATGAGCGGCCCTGAGGTAAGCCAGCGTGCACACTCCAGCCTGGGCCTTACCAACAGTTCACTGTCTGAGCACCCTGACAGAAAGTACAGGCTTAACAGATCAAGTGTGGACTATTCTTAGCTGACCCTGCTGCTGTAAGAGTGAGTCTGCAAGAATCTGATATTCATTCAAAAGTATGTTTATTCACTGCGAAAAAATACAGGCAGTTAGTTTTGTAATCTTTTTCTGTGGGTTTTGATTCAACTCAAATCTCTCGTAATTTTCGTAATTTTATTCATTTTTTTCATATTACATGTTGTGTATTACATGATGCTATGTTTTTATCATTCCAAAAGATACATATAATTGCGGCAAAGCTGTGTTTTGTTTCTCCTTTGCTTTGTTTTATTACGCCAACACCGAGGCTTAGGTCTGTTACTTAACAGTTGGCAAATAGGAAGCTTCCTGTGTCTCTTAAATCCTTTGACATGAACTGTATCTGTACTGGTTTTAATTAGTTTGCAGTGGGTTTTCTGTAGCCATTAAAGGGTCTTACAAAGCAATCATCCTTGTGAAAAAACACTAACAAGATAAAGAATGAGTCCCACACAATGCTTATGTTTAGACAGAAAAACAAGGGTCTTTTCCCCAAATTAGATTAAAAATAGACAGCAGTTGCGTCACTTAAGATACTGCACCTCTGGAGGACATACCAACCAGCAAGGTCAAAGGTCTTTTACAAACATAACAATGGGCCTGTGTCTTTAACCATGGACAGTCTTTAACGTCAGGTTTATAACAAGTGTTTTTACCTGATGAGGTCGAGCAGTGCATCAGCGGAGGTCATGACGGGGCCCGAGCTGGCGTGGTGGCCCTCTTTCTCAGAGCCTGTCCCGGGATGAATGATGAGCACCAGTACAATGCCCACAATGACTGCAATGAAGGTGGTCCAGAGGTAGTAGGTGATGGTCAGCACTCCGAGGCGGCCACTTGCCTTTGTGTCCATGGCTGACAGGCCAGACATAAGACTGCACAGGAAACACATTATCAGCATCAGGTGACTGTTGTTTCATTAGCAACACAGTTTAAAGTTTTACTATAGTTATCACAAAGTTAACCATTTCAATGTTTATACACATTTACAGATATCTTTTTAATAATTATGTGGTATTTTAAAAATATGTCCACACTCTCAACTTGACATTAGCTGTTCTCTCATCTTCATTAGGAATGTGCTTGTGTTTTAGCTACACCACATGAGGATGCAATAAACTGCAATTATTAGCATTGTAATCTTCACAATGTTCTTTAGGGTGGGTTTAAAAAATGAAAACTCAATAAAGCTGCAGTGTGAGTGCCTCTTACCTGGAGGTGATAAGAGGCAGAATCAACATCTTTAACATCCTCATCAGCAGCTCTCCGGGGAAAGAGAAGTAGATCTTGGCCTGTGGGAGACAAACAGGACTGTCAGTAATATAGTTCAAAAAGGGTTATTACTCTGAAATAAATAAATAAATACAATTTTAAACTAAATTTAACTTGCTACTTTCACAGTGTCTTCACATTAAGGTGTGTCTTACACAACTGGCTTTGACTGTAATCCTAGTCAAAAGAGGAATTCAAAGAGATGTTCTGTCTCCTGAGTTTGACCAATTTGTTCTTTAAATATAAATTATGTTTGTAAATTTAACAACAGTCGTTCATCACTGTTGTATTTCCAGAGCCTTCTTACCTGTGTGGACAGGTTGAGGGACCTGAGCAGGAATCCAAGCACACATCCCGTCACAACAGCAAACACGGACAGTGTCAAAAGGCCATTTCGATGACAGTAGTCCTTCACATACTCCCTCATTTTTAAAGGCATTATACTCTTTAAAGCTTTCTTCAGAATCTCCATGATGATAGTGTATCCCTGCGGGTCCCCCCACCCTAGATTTATGACTTATATTTCCAGGTTTCCTGCAGAAAAAACAAGGATCCGTATGTTTTCCAGCAAGATTTCGAGTCAAACGAGAGTGTGGCCTGAGTTCATTCAATCTGAGGTGAAGAAGGGAAAGGAAGAGACCTAGGGAAGCGTTGACTCACTGATTCCTGGTAAAGGATTATCCCTATCCAGCGCTGACAAAAGCTTAAGGAAGCATCACTGCTCATTGGCTTCACTGTTAGTATCTCATTAGTTACTGCCACACACCTCCAACTCCTCCCATTCATAAAATAGTGCTTGACCTTTGGCCTTATGGACAGACCATTACTCGTGACTTCCAGTGGGCTGTACAGGACATGCTGCAGATGCATATGGGATTAACAACAACTGCACCAAACACAAACAACAAAAGGCATTATATATTATGCATAAGACAAAGCTGAGAAGAAATAATGTGACAGCAATCTGAGAAAGTTTCTCAAATCTTAACCTTTTACCATTAAGATTAAAAGATAAAATGTAAGGTAAGGTTAAATACTTTGACTCAACTGGGAAAGTCCCACTGAGATAGCGGATCTCTTTTTAAAGAGAGTACTGGCCATACTGCAGAACTATTGTAAAAGTTTTAGAAGGCAGGGCAAACCAGAGCGCACAGAGAAAACCGGCGCAGACACAGACAGCCTGCAAACTCCACTCAATAAGGCCCTGTTCAGGATCTTTTTGCTGTGCCTTTTTGGACCAAAAAATAGATAATGGTGGCCTTAACTACATGAGAGGATGGTTTGTTGATGAATTAAAGAACTGAAAAAAAGTTATTGCAAAAAATCCTTTCAGTAAAAATCCACAAGAGGTAGATGGTGTGGAAATAAATGAATTCGTTTTATTTTCACCTGACTTGAACCATGTATGTGATATAAATATTCATATCAGATGGGACTAATAAACCATAAAACCACAGTTATCAAGCTTTCAAAATTCACTTACATTCACAGATTATTTGGCTGATTCAAGATCTTGTTGGTTAAAGTTTGTGGGATGTGTCGCTCTAAAATCACAGTCAAACTGCAGCTGACGGGCAGCTCAGTCTAAGCTGATGGTGCAGAGTTAATTGGTGGCATAGGCCAAAGGTAAGACACCGGCATTAGACGTCAGTGTTCAGGACCTGCAATGCAATTAGTCTGCTACTTGATCTTGTTGAGTTGTTTGAACGGGGTCAGGTTGCAGGCTGCCAGGCCTTAACGTCAAGGGCTTGGCTTTTTCCTATGGGCCCTGGTCACAAAGCTTTAGCTGACCTTGAACATGTCTGGATGGACTTAAACAGACTTACCAGCAGGAGTTACATATGAAGCATGTGTTTTAGTGTTATTTGAGCTCCATCAACTTGTAATGGGTAAATTAGTTAGATATCTCAATTAATTTCAGCTACATACTACAATACCATTTGACATGATCTCCTCTTGAAAAACTTGACCAATGGTGCTCACCTGTATCACCTGTCTATTCTAGTTCCCGGTTAAGTCTTCGTCTGATGAACACAAACATTGGCCGAGCACTGATCCCAATTGGTCTCTGTGCCCTGCAGCGAAGTCTCTCTACGTCACCTGTAATCAATCCAATAACCTGTAATCCTGGAACAATGCACGCAGTGGAGCCACAAAAGCTGCAACAGAGACACGGAGTACATTCAGTCCTATGTTGGGGTTTAATCTGACTTTAAGACTGGCAGGTGTGTGGATAGTACAAGGATGCTACTGTCAGGAGAGAAGAGCAGAGAGTTCAACAGGAAATGGTGTGTGACAAAATTAAAAAAAAAAAAAAAAAAAAATTGTATGGCCATCAAGGTTTTCTGTAGATTTGATCATGAAAAAATGTCTTGTGATGCCGTATGAGAATGAGGGACAATCCAGAGACCGCTATGTTCAAGAAAAATGTAACCTTTAAAATTTGGACTTGAGACTTGTGTCAAGCTCGAGACTGCTCTAGAATTTATGGCCCATTCATATTTGTAACCATCAATTTCAAACTGAACCAGCAGCTAGGTTTGCAGCTCTGCCAGATCAAAATTAATTCAGAACTTTTAGAAAATTTCTATAACAAAATCATGTAACTCATGACCCATTTCGTGTCTCATAATTACTACACCACAAGGGTTTTTTATAGAGGCCTTGTTCAGTGATGTGTGTGACTGTGTTCCTCTTCAGCAGCTGCAGTTGTTTCCTGCTCTGGTCTCACTCTGAAGGACAGACTGAGGGAGGTTTTTGTACGACCATAAATCACTGTGTGAACACACCACCACTGTGGTAACTCTGACAGTAATAAACTGCTGCATCTTCAGCCTGAGCTCCATTGATGGTCAGAGAGAAGTCACTGTTGCTGCCACTGCCACTGAACCGAGCTGGTGTTTCTGACAGACGTGTTGTAGCATATTTAATCATGAGCTTTGGAGGCTGTCCAGGTTTCTGCTGATACCAGTGCATGCACCAATTACTACCATACCTATAAACATCTTGGCTGGCTTTACATGTGAGAGTGACAGTGGATCCTGGAGTAAATGTCACGACTGGAGGCTGAGTGACCGTCACCTGACCACTGCATCCTGTAAAAAAACAATCCTACATTTATCATTCATCACAACAAACTCATGAGAAAAGACTGTTTGGTGTTTGAAGGAGTTTAGTGTTGAACCTGTGAAGCAGCAGCAGCAGATCAGAGTCCAGATGAAGACGGTGCAGCTGAGAGTCATGGTGCGTTCAGTGTCACATGTGAGTCCTGTAGTTTTCACCTCACTTCACTATAAAACTCACTGAGGTATCACCTGACCATGTGACCCCTCCTCTCTATGGAAATGATGTCTCTGCTCTTAACACTCAACACAACCAGAAACAAACATCTGCCTGGTTTTAATTAACATCCTTTGAATTTAATGGAATTTAATTATTTGATATGGACTGCAGCCGAAACTGAGGATATTTTCTCTCATATATGTGTTTTTTAATTTGTTTTTGAAATGTATTTGATGTACTTCTAACGAATACTGTAAAACTGTCAGGACACGAAAGTGGAGTAAAATTAAACTATATAATTGTTTCTTTTTTTCATGGCTTTTTTTCAAGTTCAAATGGTTCAAGAAAAGGTAAGTTCAAAAACACAGTAAATATTGTGATTTGAGAGTGAGATGAGAGCAGTGTGTGTCTGATGAACAGAGCAGGAGGTTTTTGTACGACCGCTTCATGACTTTGTATCACTGTGGTGGACGTTCGGTGGAGGAACCAAACTCATCGTTGACTGTGAGTAAAACACATTTGACTTTATACATTACCAAGAGTATTTATAGATTTTAACTTTAACAGGATTGGATTAAAGTTTACATTTTGATTGATGTTTTTTAATTGTTCACAAAGTATTCAAAAACTAATTCCAAAATCTGAAGAGAAGCTACTTGAAATAATATTAATTCAAAATACATTTAATATAGAGACATTTTACTCAAATATACTTCTTTATGTTTCTATATTAAATTCAGTTCAGGAATTGCTTTTAAACATTGAATCATAAAACATGATTAAATGTAGTAACTTCAAGTACAATTTTTTAATTAAACTTTATTTATATTTTAGTTTAAAGCCTTTTTCATCTAAAATCTATAATTACTCTCATTTCAAACTAGTTTATCAGTGAAAGCAGCTGAAGCTTGTGTTCATGGTTGATTTGTTTGACTTTGTGAACAGGAAGTGAAAGAGACAGATGACAGTGTTTCAACTGTGGCGAGTTATCGTTTGCCTTTTATTGTACTGACTGTTTTATGTTTTTTCAGTTGTGATCATTTTGATATAATAAAATAAGTTGTCTCTGTGTCCCTCTCTGATGCAGTGGGAGTGCAGCGGCCCACCCTGACCGTCCTGCCCCCGTCCAGAGAGGAGCTACAGAGGGGCAGTGCCTCGGTGGTGTGTGCGGCCAGCGGGGGCTTCCCCTCCGACTGGACACTGGGCTGGAGAGTGGGGGGCACCTCCACACAGGGGTCAAACAGCGAAGAGGTCATGGGGAGCGACGGGCGCTACAGCTGGACCAGTGTCCTGAGCCTGTCCGCAGAGCGCTGGACCGGGGCCTCAGTGACCTGTGAGGCCAGTCGAAGTGGACAGAGCCCAGTCACTCAAATCCTGGATCCACAGTCCTGCTCAGAGTAGAGTCCAGATGAACGTCCCACATGAAGAGACTCAGCATTTAACTGCTTTATGCACTGTCTTTGCCTTTTTCTGTTTAGGGTTCATTAAATAAATAGATAAATGTAGTGTCACTCTGCAAATGCTTTTTCAAATAAAATGTTCAATATAAACTGTCTTTTACTTTTTTTTTATTTTATTGCATTCTGACTTATGAACAATATCCTGAATAATCAAAATGTCATAACTTTTTTTTAAATATATCATTTCACATAAAGAATGTAAGTTATTAGTGAATGAGTGAATATTTAATTTGTATTTGACAGGGACCATGTAGCTTCTGTCTCATTGAAGAGTTCAGATTGAGGATAATGAATGAGTTTAGAGTCTGTAGTGAAAATGGTGTTTCCTTTTCTGTTTGTCTCAATTCAGTATCTCCAGAGAGTAGTTGTAGGGTTGGTTTCTCCCTCACCTTCATGACTTTTAATGCTGCATGAACTAGTTTGTTTAATTGCTTTTCATTATGTTGCCAAACCAAGCAGTCATTTTATATCTCCAAAGCCTTTCAATTATTTGCTTGACTCCAAACACTCTGGGTCTTTTAAAAAAATATAGACACTGCTGGCTCAGTAGACTGAGTGGACATGGACTTCCCAGGACAGAGTTATTGTACCCATGAGATACAAGTGTTACTGATTATAAATATATTTTTAAAGTAGCGTCGATCTATTATTATTGCACTTCAAGTGAATTTTATGAGCTGGGTTCAGTGATGTGTGTGACTGTGTTCCTCTTCAGCAGCTGCAGTTGTTTCCTGTTCTGGTCTCACTCTGAAGGACAGACTGAGGGAGGTTTTTGTACGACCATAAATCACTGTGTGAACACACCACCACTGTGTGCACTCTGACAGTAATAAACTGCTGCATCTTCAGCCTGAGCTCCATTGATGGTCAGAGAGAAGTCACTGTTGCTGCCACTGCCACTGAACCGAGCTGGTGTTTCTGACAGACGTGTTGTAGCATATTCAATCATGAGCTTTGGAGGCTGTCCAGGTTTCTGCTGATACCAAAACATGCCCCATGTACCATCACTATATCTAGCAACATCTCGGCTGGTTTTACATGTGAGAGTGACAGTGGATCCTGGAGTAAATGTCACGACTGGAGGCTGAGTGACCGTCACCTGACCACTGCATCCTGTAAAAAAACAATCCTACATTTATCATTCATCACAACAAACACATGAGAAAAGACTGTTTGGTGTTTGAAGGAGTTTAGTGTTGAACCTGTGAAGCAGCAGCAGCAGATCAGAGTCCAGATGAAGACGGTGCAGCTGAGAGTCATGGTGCGTTCAGTGTCACATGTGAGTCCTGTAGTTTTCACCTCACTTCACTATAAAACTCACTGAGGTATCACCTGACCATGTGACCCCTCCTCTCTATGGAAATGATGTCTCTGCTCTTAACACTCAACACAACCAGAAACAAACATCTGCCTGGTTTTAATTCTTATCCTTTTAATTTAATGGAATTTAATTATTTGATATGGACTTTAGCAAAATTTAAGATACTTTTTCTTACACATTTTTTCTTAAAATTTATCTTTGAAATATATTTGATGTATTTCTAAAGAACACTGTAAACCGTCAGGATCTGAAAGTGAAGAAAAAAAAAAAAAACATTGTTGCTTTATTCCATATCTCAAGTTTAAATGCTTCAAAGAAAAGGTAAGTTCAAAAACACAGTAAATATTGTGATTTCAGAGTGAGATGAGAGCAGTGTGTGTCTGATGAACAGAGCAGGAGGTTTTTGTACGACCGCTTCATGACTTTGTATCACTGTGGTTGACGTTCGGTGGAGGAACCAAACTCATTGTTTTCAGTAAGTACTAGTCTTCCACTAAACCTTCTTTTAGCACATTGTTTAACAGAAAGTGAATCAACTGATACAAAGATATAAGTATATTATTATTATTATTATTATTATTATTTGTAACATGTAGTGAGAGAGTGGGAAGATTTTGTCTGTTGTCAGTTTTAGATGAGTCAGGATTCAGAGGTTTTATAATTTATAATAATGTAATGAATGGATGAATGCTTTATTTCCTTTAATTACGATTCAAAATAATTTCCATATAGATTGAATGCATTAAACTCATGATTGTGTACAAACAGAACCAGTTTTATTTAAATGCTGTTGATTATTGATAAATTACTTCAAAAGGAAGTGAAACAAACAGATGTTGTTCACGCACCAGTAACAATCCTATCTCCTAAAAGAGACTTTCTTATGTAATTATTAATTAGTTTTTCTTAATGTGTTTGAAAAGTATCGAGTTTTGTCAATAGCGAATGCATTCCTTCTTAATGTGCATTTTTTATTTACATAATGGCCTAAATGGACAACTTTAAATAGTTTTATTTCTTTAGTTTATCCACTGTTTGGAGAAGCAGAGAGAAGCAACAACACAGGAGCTAAACTAACTCAATCTTTCCAAAATTGTTTTTACAAGCATAAATCCTAAGCTCTTTCTGTCATCAAGAACTCTAATAGATCTTTTAAAATCTGGTTGAAATCTGTCAAATAAAACCAAAACCTGAATCCTCTTCAGGCCAAGCCCCAGAGGTCACTAAAGTGTTCTTGTGTGTGCTACGTGCAGGTGGCCCGAGACATGACCCGTCCGTCTCTTTGCTCGCCCCCTCGTCGGAGCAGCTCTCTGCAGACAGGGCTTCACTGCTCTGCCTGCTCAGCGCCTACTCTCCTCAGGGGGCCGAGGTGAGCTGGGAGGTGGACGGTGAGGTGGTCACGGAGGGCGTCTGGACCAGTGAGGAGCAGGAGAAGAACGGCCGCTACAGCAGCAGCAGCGTCCTGAGCCTGAGCCGGGACCGCTGGCTGGAGGGAGAGCTGTACTCCTGCAGGGTCCTCCACCATGGACACAGTCAGGGCAAGTCAGTGCGCAGGAGCCAGTGTGAGGCTTAGAGCCCGGGACAGAAGCTGCAAATGTGTGTAGAGTTCACCCCAACAGTGATGTGTCCAACTGAGTGTTTAGATGTTTGTGCTTATAAAGCTTTTACTCATAAATCACATGAGTTGCATTGTTCTTTATCTTATGAAGTATATACAAAATTAATAAAATGTTATTGTTTGTTAATTCTTGTTCTCATGCAAGTAATTATTGATTATTAAATAAAATGCATTATAGGTCTTTGATAATGCATAATGACCCAAAACATTAACCAGTATTTACCATTTAACACAAGTGTCTCATTCACTGTTCCCCTTCATTATAGGCCTTTGATAAGATCTTTTTATTGGCTATTTACTGAGGTATCTTATTTGTATTTGAGAGGGATCCTGTAGCTTCTACCTCATTTTAGTAGCAGAGGTTTAGAGTTTGTAGTGAAAATTATGTTTCCTTTTCTGCTCATCTCAGTTCAGTATCTCTAGAGAGTAGTTGTAGGGTTGGGTGCTCCCTCACCTTTATGACTTTTAATGCTGCATGAACTAGTTTGTTTAATTGCTTTTCATTATGTTGCCAAACCAAGCAACTATTCTATATCTCCAAAGCCTTTACATTATTTGCTTGACTCTTTTCTAAAAATACTGTCTGTGCTTGAAGACTTAGTGGACAGGGACTTCCAAGGACAGTTTTTTGTGTATTTGTGAGAATCAAACCCTCGAGATACAAGTTTCACTGATTATTAATGAATATTTGAGGTAGTGTTAAACTAATATTTCTGCACTTCAAGTGAATTTTATGGGCTGTGTTCAGTGATGTGTGTGACTGTGTTCCTCTTCAGCAGCTGCAGTTGTTTCCTGCTCTGGTCTCACTCTGAAGGACAGACTGAGGGAGGTTTTTGTACGACCATAAATCACTGTGTGAACACACCACCACTGTGGTAACTCTGACAGTAATAAACTGCTGCATCTTCAGCCTGAGCTCCATTGATGGTCAGAGAGAAGTCACTGTTGCTGCCACGGCCACTGAACCGAGCTGGTGTTTCTGACAGACGTTTTTTAGCATATCTAATCATGAGCTTTGGGGGCTGTCCAGGTTTCTGCTGATACCAGTGCATGTACCAATCACCATCACTATCTCTATAAACATCTTGGCTGGCTTTACATGTGAGAGTGACAGTGGATCCTGGAGTAAATGTCACGACTGGAGGCTGAGTGACCGTCACCTGACCACTGCATCCTGTAAAAAAAACAATCCTACATTTATCATTCATCACAACAAACACATGAGAAAAGACTGTTTGGTGTTTGAAGGAGTTTAGTGTTGAACCTGTGAAGCAGCAGCAGCAGATCAGAGTCCAGATGAAGACGGTGCAGCTGAGAGTCATGGTGCGTTCAGTGTCACATGTGAGTCCTGTAGTTTTCACCTCACTTCACTATAAAACTCACTGAGGTATCACCTGACCATGTGACCCCTCCTCTCTATGGAAATGATGTCTCTGCTCTTAACACTCAACACAACCAGAAACAAACATCTGCCTGGTTTTAATTATTATCCTTTGAATTTAATAGAATTTAACTTGACATGGACTGCACCCAAAAATGAGGATATTTTTTCTCATATATATTTTTTATTTACCTATGAAATGTATTTGATGTACTTCTAAGAAACAATGTAAACTTTCAGGACCTGAAAGTGAAGAAAAATACAAAAATATAATTGCTTTTTTCATTGCTCAAGTTTAAATGCTTGAAAGAAAAGGTAAGTTCAAAAACACAGTAAATATTGTGATTTGAGAGTGAGATGAGAGCAGTGTGTGTCTGATGAACAGAGCAGGAGGTTTTTGTACGACCGCTTCATGACTTTGTATCACTGTGGTGGACGTTCGGTGGAGGAACCAAACTCATTGTTGACTGTGAGTAAAACACATTTGACTTTACACATTACCAAGAGTATTTATAGATTTTAACTTTAACAGGATTTGATTAAAGTTTACATTTTGATTGATGTTTTTTATTTAATTGTTCACAAAGTATTCAAAAACTAATTCCAAAATCTGAAGAGAAGCTACTTGAAATAATATTAATTCAAAATGCGTTAAACATAGAGACATTTCACTAAAATATATCTCTTTATGTTTCTGTATTAAATTCAGTTAAGGAATTGCTTTTAAACATTGAATCATAAAACACGGTGAAATGTAGTAACTTCAAGTACAATTTATAAAACAAACTTTATTTATATTTTAGTTTAAAGCCTTTTTCATTTAAAATCTATAGTTACTCCCATTTCAAACTAGTTTATCAGTAAAAGCAGCTGAAGCTTGTGTTCATGGTTGATTTGTTTGACTTTGTGAACAGGAAGTGAAAGAGACAGATGACAGTGTTTCAACTGTAGCTAGTCATCGTTTGCCTTTTATTGTACTGACTGTTTTATGTTTTTTCAGTTGTGATCATTTTGATATAATAAAATAAGTTGTCTCTGTGTCCCTCTCTGATGCAGTGGGAGTGCAGCGGCCCACCCTGACCGTCCTGCCCCCGTCCAGAGAGGAGCTACAGAGGGGCAGTGCCTCGGTGGTGTGTGCGGCCAGCGGGGGCTTCCCCTCCGACTGGACACTGGGCTGGAGAGTGGGGGGCACCTCCACACAGGGGTCAAACAGCCAAGAGGTCATGGGGAGCGACGGGCGCTACAGCTGGACCAGTGTCCTGAGCCTGTCCGCAGACCGCTGGACCGGGGCCTCAGTGACCTGTGAGGCCAGTCGAAGTGGACAGAGCCCAGTCACTCAAATCCTGGATCCACAGTCCTGCTCAGAGTAGAGTCCAGATGAACGTCCCACATGAAGAGACTCAGCATTTAACTGCTTTATACACTGTCTTTGCCTTTTTCTGTTTAGGGTTCATTAAATAAATAGATAAATGTAGTGTCAATTTGCAAATGCTTTTTCAAATAAACTGTTCAATATAAACTGCCTTTTTTTTTTTTTTTTTATTGCATTCTGAATTTTTAACAATATCCTGAATAATCAAAATGTCATAACTTTTTTTAAATATATCATTTCATATAAAGAATGTAAGTTATTATTATATGAGTGAAGATTTAATTTGTATTTGACAGGGATCATGTAGCTTCTGCCTCATGGAAGAGTTCAGATTGAGGATAATGAATGAGTTTAGAGTCTGTAGTGTAGAGTTTTCTGCTTTTCTCAATTCAATATCTCCGTGACTTTTAATGCTGTATGAACTAGTTTAATTGTTTTTTAATATATTGCCAAACCAAGCAACTAGTTTACATCTCCAAACCCTTTCCATTGTTTGCTTGACTCCAAACACTCTGGGTCTTTTAAAAAATATAGTCTCTTCTTGAATTTACATCTGACTGAGTGGACATGGACTTCCCAGGACAGAGTTTTTGTGTTTTTATGAGAATCAAACCCTCGAGATACAAGTTTCACTGATTATTAATGAATATTTGAAATAGTGTTAAACTTCTATTATTACACTTCATGTGAATTTTACGGGCTGTGTTCAGTGATGTGTGTGACTGTGTTCCTCTTCAGCAGCTGCAGTTGTTTCCTGCTCTGGTCTCACTCTGAAGGACAGACTGAGGGAGGTTTTTGTACGACCATAAATCACTGTGTGAACACACCACTGTGGTAACTCTGACAGTAATAAACTGCTGCATCTTCAGCCTGAGCTCCATTGATGGTCAGAGAGAAGTCACTGTTGCTGCCACTGCCACTGAACCGAGCTGGTGTTTCTGACAGACGTGTTGTAGCATGTCTAATCATGAGCTTTGGAGGCTGTCCAGGTTTCTGCTGATACCAGTGCATGTACCAACTATTACTATCTCTATAAACATCTTGGCTGGCTTTACATGTGAGAGTGACAGTGGATCCTGGAGTAAATGTCACGACTGGAGGCTGAGTGACCGTCACCTGACCACTGCATCCTGTAAAAAAACAATCCTACATTTATCATTCATCACAACAAACACATGAGAAAAGACTGTTTGGTGTTTGAAGGAGTTTAGTGTTGAACCTGTGAAGCAGCAGCAGCAGATCAGAGTCCAGATGAAGACGGTGCAGCTGAGAGTCATGGTGCGTTCAGTGTCACATGTGAGTCCTGTAGTTTTCACCTCACTTCACTATAAAACTCACTGAGGTATCACCTGACCATGTGACCCCTCCTCTCTATGGAAATGATGTCTCTGCTCTTAACACTGAACACAACCAGAAACAAACATCTGCCTGGTTTTAATTATTATCCTTTGAATTTAATGGAATTTAATAATTTGAACAGCCAAACTTAAGATATTTTTTCTCATATATGTTTTTTATTTGCCTTTGAAATGTATTTGATGTACTTCTAAGAACAATGTAAAACTGTCAGGACCTGAAAGTGAAGAAAAATACAAAAAACACAATTGCTTTCTTTCATGGCTCAAGTTTAAATGCTTCAAAGAAAAGGTAAGTTCAAAAACACAGTAAATATTGTGATTTGAGAGTGAGATGAGAGCAGTGTGTGTCTGATGAACAGAGCAGGAGGTTTTTGTACGACCGCTTCATGACTTTGTATCACTGTGGTGGACGTTCGGTGGAGGAACCAAACTCATCGTTGACTGTGAGTAAAACACATTTGACTTTATACATTACCAAGAGTATTTATAGATTTTGATTTTAACAGGATTTGATTAAAGTTTACCTTTTGACTGATGATATTTATTTCATAATTAACAAAGTATTCAGACACTAATGTCAAAATCTGAAGAGAGACTTATTCAAAATGCATTTAATATAGAGACATTTTACTAAAATATATCATTTTATTTTTCTGTATTAGATTCAGTTCAGGATTTACTTTTAAACATTGAATCATAAAACATGATTAAATGTAGTAACTTCAAGTAAAATTTTTTAATTAAACTTTATTTATATTTTAGTTTAAAGCCTTTTTCATCTAAAATCTATAGTTACTCTCATTTCAAAGTAGTTTATCAGTAAAAGCAGCTGAAGCTTGTGTTCATGGTTGATTTGTTTGACTTTGTGAACAGGAAGTGAAAGAGACAGATGTCAGTGTTTCAACTGTGGCTAGTTATCGTTTGCCTTTTATTGTACTGACTGTTTTATGTTTTTTCAGTTGTGATCATTTTGATATAATAAAATAAGTTGTCTCTGTGTCCCTCTCTGATGCAGTGGGAGTGCAGCGGCCCACCCTGACCGTCCTGCCCCCGTCCAGAGAGGAGCTACAGAGGGGCAGTGCCTCGGTGGTGTGTGCGGCCAGCGGGGGCTTCCCCTCCGACTGGACACTGGGCTGGAGAGTGGGGGGCACCTCCACACAGGGGTCAAACAGCCAAGAGGTCATGGGGAGCGACGGGCGCTACAGCTGGACCAGTGTCCTGAGCCTGTCCGCAGACCGCTGGACCGGGGCCTCAGTGACCTGTGAGGCCAGTCGAAGTGGACAGAGCCCAGTCACTCAAATCCTGGATCCACAGTCCTGCTCAGAGTAGAGTCCAGATGAACGTCCCACATGAAGAGACTCAGCATTTAACTGCTTTATACACTGTCTTTGCCTTTTTCTGTTTAGAGTTCATTAAATAAATAGATAAATGTAGTGTCACTCTGAAAATGCTTTTTCAAATAAACTGTTCAATATAAACTCTTTTACATTTTTTTTATTACATTCTGACTTATGAACAATATCCTGAATAACAGAAATATCATAACTTATTTTTAAATCCATCATTTTGTATAAAGAATCTAAGTTATTAGTGAATGAGTGAAGATTTAATTTGTTGACAGGGATCGAGTAGCTTTACCTCATGGAAGAGTTCACTTTAAGGATAATGAATGAGTTTAGAGTCTGTAGTGAAAATGGTGTTTCCTTTTCTGCTTGTCTCAGTTCAGTATCTCCATGAGTTTTAATGCTGTTTAAACTAGTTCAATTGTTTTTCAATGTATTGCTAAACCAAGCAACTAGTTTATATGTCCAAACCCTTTCCATTATTTGGAATATTGGAATACTCTGAGTCTTTTAAACAAATATAGTCTCTTCTTGATTTTGCAGCAGACTGAGTGGACATGGACTTCCCAGGACAGAGTTATTGTGCTTTTGTGAGAATCAAACCCTTGAGATACAAGTGTCACTGATTATTAATGAATATTTGAGGTAGTGTTAAACTTCTATTAGTGCATTTCACGTGAATTTTATGGGCTGTGTTCAGTGATGTGTGTGACTGTGTTCCTCTTCAGCAGCTGCAGTTGTTTCCTGCTCTGGTCTCACTCTGAAGGACAGACTGAGGGAGGTTTTTGTACGACCATAAATCACTGTGTGAACACACCACCACTGTGGTAACTCTGACAGTAATAAACTGCTGCATCTTCAGCCTGAGCTCCATTGATGGTCAGAGAGAAGTCACTGTTGCTGCCACTGCCACTGAACCGAGCTGGTGTTTCTGACAGACGTGTTGTAGCATATTTAATCATGAGCTTTGGAGGCTGTCCAGGTTTCTGCTGATACCAGTGCATGCTCCAACCACTACCACCTTTATAAACATCTCGGCTGGTTTTACATGTGAGAGTGACAGTGGATCCTGGAGTAGATGTCACGACTGGAGGCTGAGTGACCGTCACCTGACCACTGCATCCTGTAAAAAAACAATCCTACATTTATCATTCATCACAACAAACACATGAGAAAAGACTGTTTGGTGTTTGAAGGAGTTTAGTGTTGAACCTGTGAAGCAGCAGCAGCAGATCAGAGTCCAGATGAAGACGGTGCAGCTGAGAGTCATGGTGCGTTCAGTGTCACATGTGAGTCCTGTAGTTTTTACCTCACTTCACTATAAAAGTCACTGAGGTATCACCTGACCATGTGACCCCTCCTCTCTATGGAAATGATGTCTCTGCTCTTAACACTGAACACAACAAGAAACAAACATCTGCTTGGTTTTAATTAATATCCTTTGAATTTAATGGGATTTAATTCTTTGACATGGACTGCACCCGAAATAGAGGATATTTTTTCTCATATACATTTTTTATTTGCCTTTGAAATGTATTTGATTTACTTCTAAAGAACAATGTAAAACTGTCAGGACCTGAAAGTGAAGAAAAATAAAAAAAATTCCAACTGATTTCATTCATGGCTCAGGTTTAAATGGTTCAAGAAAAGGTAAGTTCAAAAACACAGTAAATATTGTGATTTGAGAGTAAGATGAGAGCAGTGTGTGTCTGATGAACAGAGCAGGAGGTTTTTGTACGACCGCTTCATGACTTTGTATCACTGTGGTACACGTTCGGTGGAGGAACCAAACTCATCGTTGACTGTGAGTAAAACACATTTGACTTTATACATTACCAAGAGTATTTATAGATTTTGACTTTAACAGGATTTGATTAAAGTTTACATTTTGATTCATGTTTTTTATTTAATTGTTCACAAAGTATTCACAAACTAATTCCAAAATCTGAAGAGAAGCTACTTGAAATAATATTAATTCAAAATGCGTTAAACATAGAGACATTTCACTAAAATATATCTCTTTATGTTTCTGTATTAAATTCAGTTAAGGAATTGCTTTTAAACATTGAATCATAAAACACGGTGAAATGTAGTAACTTCAAGTACAATTTATAAAACAAACTTTATTTATATTTTAGTTTAAAGCCTTTTTCATTTAAAATCTATAGTTACTCCCATTTCAAACTAGTTTATCAGTAAAAGCAGCTGAAGCTTGTGTTCATGGTTGATTTGTTTGACTTTGTGAACAGGAAGTGAAAGAGACAGATGACAGTGTTTCAACTGTAGCTAGTCATCGTTTGCCTTTTATTGTACTGACTGTTTTATGTTTTTTCAGTTGTGATCATTTTGATATAATAAAATAAGTTGTCTCTGTGTCCCTCTCTGATGCAGTGGGAGTGCAGCGGCCCACCCTGACCGTCCTGCCCCCGTCCAGAGAGGAGCTACAGAGGGGCAGTGCCTCGGTGGTGTGTGCGGCCAGCGGGGGCTTCCCCTCCGACTGGACACTGGGCTGGAGAGTGGGGGGCACCTCCACACAGGGGTCAAACAGCGAAGAGGTCATGGGGAGCGACGGGCGCTACAGCTGGACCAGTGTCCTGAGCCTGTCCGCAGACCGCTGGACCGGGGCCTCAGTGACCTGTGAGGCCAGTCGAAGTGGACAGAGCCCAGTCACTCAAATCCTGGATCCACAGTCCTGCTCAGAGTAGAGTCCAGATGAACGTCCCACATGAAGAGACTCACCATTTAACTGCTTTATACACTGTCTTTGCCTTTTTCTGTTTAGAGTTCATTAAATAAATAGATAAATGTAGTGTCACTCTGCAAATGCTTTTTCAAATAAACTGTTCAATATAAACTGTCTTTTACTTTTTTTTTTTTTTTTTTTGCATTCTGACTTATGAACAATATCCTGAATAACAGAAATATCATAACTTATTTTTGAATCCATCATTTCATATAAAGAATGTAAGTTATTAGTGAATGAGTGAAGATTTAATTTGTATTTGACAGGGATCATGTAGCTTCTGCCTCATGGAAGAGTTCAGATTGAGGATAATGAATGAGTTTAGAGTCTGTAGTGAAAATGGTGTTTTCTTTTCTGTTTGTCTCAGTTCAGTATCTCCAGAGAGTAGTTGTAGGGTTGGTTTCTCCCTCACCTCCATGACTTTTAATACTGCATGAACTAGTTTGTTTAATTGTTTTTCAATATATTGTCAAACCAAGCAGCTATTTTATATCTCCAAGCACGTTAAAATATTTGCTTGAGTCTTTTCTAAAAATACTGTTTCTGCTTGATTTTGCAGCAGACTACATGGACATGGACTTCCCAGGACAGAGTTGTTGTGTATTTGTGAGAATCAAACCCTCGAGATACAAGTGTCACTGATTATTAATGAATATTTGAGGTAGTGTTAAACTTCTATTACTGCACTTCATGTTAATTTTATGGGCTGTGTTCAGTGATGTGTGTGACTGTGTTCCTCTTCAGCAGCTGCAGTTGTTTCCTGCTCTGGTCTCACTCTGAAGGACAGACTGAGGGAGGTTTTTGTACGACCATAAATCACTGTGTGAACACACCACCACTGTGGTAACTCTGACAGTAATAAACTGCTGCATCTTCAGCCTGAGCTCCATTGATGGTCAGAGAGAAGTCACTGTTGCTGCCACTGCCACTGAACCGAGCTGGTGTTTCTGACAGACGTGTTGTAGCATATTTAATCATGAGCTTTGGAGGCTGTCCAGGCTTTTGCTGATACCAAAACATGCCCCATGTACCATCACTATATCTAGCAACATCTCGGCTGGTTTTACATGTGAGAGTGACAGTGGATCCTGGAGTAAATGTCACGACTGGAGGCTGAGTGACCGTCACCTGACCACTGCATCCTGTAAAAAAACAATCCTACATTTATCATTCATCACAACAAACACATGAGAAAAGACTGTTTGGTGTTTGAAGGAGTTTAGTGTTGAACCTGTGAAGCAGCAGCAGCAGATCAGAGTCCAGATGAAGACGGTGCAGCTGAGAGTCATGGTGCGTTCAGTGTCACATGTGAGTCCTGTAGTTTTCACCTCACTTTACTATAAAACTCACTGAGGTATCACCTGACCATGTGACCCCTCCTCTCTATGGAAATGATGTCTCTGCTCTTAACACTGAACACAACCAGAAACCAACATCTGCCTGTTTTTAATTATTATTCTTTGAATTTAATGGAATTGAATTATTTGACATTGACTGAGGCCGAACTTAAGATACTTTTTCTTATATATAATTTTTATTTACCTTTGAAATGTGTTTGATTTACTTCCAAAGAAAACTGTAAACTTTCAGGACCTGAAAGTGAAGAAAAATACAAAAATATAATTGCTTTTTTTCTTTCATTGCTCAAGTTTAAATGCTTGAAAGAAAAGGTAAGTTCAAAAACACAGTAAATATTGTGATTTCAGAGTGAGATGAGAGCAGTGTGTGTCTGATGAACAGAGCAGGAGGTTTTTGTACGACCGTTTCATGACTTTGTATCACTGTGGTACACGTTCGGTGGAGGAACCAAACTCATCGTTGACTGTGAGTAAAACACATTTGACTTTATACATTACCAAGAGTTTTTATAGATTTTAACTTTAACAGGATTTGATTAAAGCTTACAGTTTGATTGATGATTTTTATTTAATAATTAACAAAGTATTCAGAAATTATTGTCAAAATCTGAAGAAACGCTACTTGAAATAATATTAATTCAAAATGCATTAAATATAGAGACATTTTACTAAAATATATCTCTTTATGTTTCTGTATTAAATTCAGTTCACAAATTGCTTTTAAACATTGAATCATAAAACATGAAATGTAGCAACTTCAAGTAAAATTTTTTAATTAAACTTTATTTATATTTTAGTTTAAAGCCTTTTTCATCTAAAATCTATAGTTACTCCCATTTCAAAGTAGTTTATCAGTAAAAGCAGCTGAAGCTTGTGTTCATGGTTGATTTGTTTGACTTTGTGAACAGGAAGTGAAAGAGACAGATGACAGTGTTTCAACTGTAGCTAGTCATCGTTTGCCTTTTATTGTACTGACTGTTTTATGTTTTTTCAGTTGTGATCATTTTGATATAATAAAATAAGTTGTCTCTGTGTCCCTCTCTGATGCAGTGGGAGTGCAGCGGCCCACCCTGACCGTCCTGCCCCCGTCCAGAGAGGAGCTACAGAGGGGCAGTGCCTCAGTGGTGTGTGCGGCCAGCGGGGGCTTCCCCTCCGACTGGACACTGGGCTGGAGAGTGGGGGGCACCTCCACACAGGGGTCAAACAGTGAAGAGGTCATGGGGAGCGACGGGCGCTACAGCTGGACCAGTGTCCTGAGCCTGTCTGCAGACCGCTGGACCGGGGCCTCAGTGACCTGTGAGGCCAGTCGAAGTGGACAGAGCCCAGTCACTCAAATCCTGGATCCACAGTCCTGCTCAGAGTAGAGTCCAGATGAACGTCCCACATGAAGAGACTCACCATTTAACTGCTTTATACACTGTCTTTGCCTTTTTCCTGTTTAGAGTTCATTACATAAACAGATAAATGTAGTGTCACTCTGAAAATGCTTTTTCAAATAAATTGTTCAATATAAACTGCCTTTCGCTTTTTTTTTTTATTGCATTCTGAATTTTTAACAATATCCTGAATAATCAAAATGTCATAACTTTTTTTAAATATATCATTTCATATAAAGAATGTAAGTTATTATTATATGAGTGAAGATTTAATTTGTATTTGACAGGGATCATGTAGCTTCTGCCTCATGGAAGAGTTCAGATTGAGGATAATGAATGAGTTTAGAGTTTGTAGTGTAGAGTTTTCTGCTTTTCTCAATTCAATATCTCCGTGACTTTTAATGCTGTATGAACTAGTTTAATTGTTTTTTAATATATTGCCAAACCAAGCAGCTAGTTTATATGTCCAGACCCTTTCCATTGTTTGCTTGACTCCAAACACTCTGGGTCTTTTAAAAAATATAGTCTCTTCTTGAATTTACATCTGACTGAGTGGACATGGACTTCCCAGGACAGAGTTTTTGTGTTTTTATGAGAATCAAACCCTCGAGATACAAGTTTCACTGATTATTAATGAATATTTGAAATAGTGTTAAACTTCTATTATTACACTTCATGTGAATTTTACGGGCTGTGTTCAGTGATGTGTGTGACTGTGTTCCTCTTCAGCAGCTGCAGTTGTTTCCTGCTCTGGTCTCACTCTGAAGGACAGACTGAGGGAGGTTTTTGTACGACCATAAATCACTGTGTGAACACACCACTGTGGTAACTCTGACAGTAATAAACTGCTGCATCTTCAGCCTGAGCTCCATTGATGGTCAGAGAGAAGTCACTGTTGCTGCCACTGCCACTGAACCGAGCTGGTGTTTCTGACAGACGTGTTGTAGCATGTCTAATCATGAGCTTTGGAGGCTGTCCAGGTTTCTGCTGATACCAAAACATGTACCAACCATTGCTATCTCTATAAACATCTTGGCTGACTTTACATGTGAGAGTGACAGTGGATCCTGGAGTAAATGTCATGACTGGAGGCTGAGTGACCGTCACCTGACCACTGCATCCTGTAAAAAAACAATCCTACATTTATCATTCATCACAACAAACACATGAGAAAAGACTGTTTGGTGTTTGAAGGAGTTTAGTGTTGAACCTGTGAAGCAGCAGCAGCAGATCAGAGTCCAGATGAAGACGGTGCAGCTGAGAGTCATGGTGCGTTCAGTGTCACATGTGAGTCCTGTAGTTTTCACCTCACTTCAATATAAAACTCACTGAGGTATCACCTGACCATGTGACCCCTCCTCTCTATGGAAATGATGTCTCTGCTCTTAACACTGAACACAACCAGAAACAAACATCTGCCTGGTTTTAATTATTATCCTTTGAATTTAATGGAATTTAATAATTTGAACAGCCAAACTTAAGATATTTTTTCTCATATATGTTTTTTATTTGCCTTTGAAATGTATTTGATGTACTTCCACAGAACAATATAAAACTGTCAGGACCTGAAAGTGAAGAAAAATACAAAAAACACAATTGCTTTCTTTCATGGCTCAAGTTTAAATGCTTCAGAGAAAAAGTAAGTCAAAAAACACAGTAAATATTGTGATTTCAGAGTGAGATGAGAGCAGTGTGTGTCTGATGAACAGAGCAGGAGGTTTTTGTACGACCGCTTCATGACTTTGTATCACTGTGGTGGACGTTCGGTGGAGGAACCAAACTCATCGTTGACTGTGAGTAAAACACATTTGACTTTATACATTACCAAGAGTATTTATAGATTTTGATTTTAACAGGATTTGATTAAAGTTTACCTTTTGACTGATGATATTTATTTCATAATTAACAAAGTATTCAGACACTAATGTCAAAATCTGAAGAGAGACTTATTCAAAATGCATTTAATATAGAGACATTTTACTAAAATATATCATTTTATTTTTCTGTATTAGATTCAGTTCAGGATTTACTTTTAAACATTGAATCATAAAACATGATTAAATGTAGTAACTTCAAGTACAATTTTTTAATTAAACTTTATTTATATTTTAGTTTAAAGCCTTTTTCATCTAAAATCTATAATTACTCTCATTTCAAACTAGTTTATCAGTGAAAGCAGCTGAAGCTTGTGTTCATGGTTGATTTGTTTGACTTTGTGAACAGGAAGTGAAAGAGACAGATGACAGTGTTTCAACTGTGGCTAGTTATCGTTTGCCTTTTATTGTACTGACTGTTTTATGTTTTTTCAGTTGTGATCATTTTGATATAATAAAATAAGTTGTCTCTGTGTCCCTCTCTGATGCAGTGGGAGTGCAGCGGCCCACCCTGACCGTCCTGCCCCCGTCCAGAGAGGAGCTACAGAGGGGCAGTGCCTCGGTGGTGTGTGCGGCCAGCGGGGGCTTCCCCTCCGACTGGACACTGGGCTGGAGAGTGGGGGGCACCTCCACACAGGGGTCAAACAGCGCGGAGGTCATGGGGAGCGACGGGCGCTACAGCTGGACCAGTGTCCTGAGCCTGTCCGCAGAGCGCTGGACCGGGGCCTCAGTGACCTGTGAGGCCAGTCGAAGTGGACAGAGCCCAGTCACTCAAATCCTGGATCCACAGTCCTGCTCAGAGTAGAGTCCAGATGAACGTCCCACATGAAGAGACTCAGCATTTAACTGCTTTATACACTGTCTTTGCCTTTTTCTGTTTAGAGTTCATTAAATAAATAGATAAATGTAGTGTCACTCTGAAAATGCTTTTTCAAATAAACTGTTCAATATAAACTCTTTTACATTTTTTTTATTACATTCTGACTTATGAACAATATCCTGAATAACAGAAATATCATAACTTATTTTTAAATCCATCATTTTGTATAAAGAATCTAAGTTATTAGTGAATGAGTGAAGATTTAATTTGTTGACAGGGATCGAGTAGCTTTACCTCATGGAAGAGTTCACTTTAAGGATAATGAATGAGTTTAGAGTCTGTAGTGAAAATGGTGTTTCCTTTTCTGCTTGTCTCAGTTCAGTATCTCCATGAGTTTTAATGCTGTTTAAACTAGTTCAATTGTTTTTCAATGTATTGCTAAACCAAGCAACTAGTTTATATGTCCAAACCCTTTCCATTATTTGGAATATTGGAATACTCTGAGTCTTTTAAAAAATATAGTCTCTTCTTGATTTTGCAGCAGACTGAGTGGACATGGACTTCCCAGGACAGAGTTATTGTGCTTTTGTGAGAATCAAACCCTTGAGATACAAGTGTCACTGATTATTAATGAATATTTGAGGTAGTGTTAAACTTCTATTAGTGCATTTCATGTGAATTTTATGGGCTGTGTTCAGTGATGTGTGTGACTGTGTTCCTCTTCAGCAGCTGCAGTTGTTTCCTGCTCTGGTCTCACTCTGAAGGACAGACTGAGGGAGGTTTTTGTACGACCATAAATCACTGTGTGAACACAGGTCCACTGTGGTAACTCTGACAGTAATAAACTGCTGCATCTTCAGCCTGAGCTCCATTGATGGTCAGAGAGAAGTCACTGTTGCTGCCACTGCCACTGAACCGAGCTGGTGTTTCTGACAGACGTGTTGTAGCATGTCTCATCATGAGCTTTGGGGGCTGTCCAGGTTTCTGCTGATACCAGTGCATGTACCAACTACTACCATACCTATAAACATCTTGGCTGGCTTTACATGTGAGAGTGACAGTGGATCCTGGAGTAAATGTCACGACTGGAGGCTGAGTGACCGTCACCTGACCACTGCATCCTGTAAAAAAACAATCCTACATTTATCATTCATCACAACAAACACATGAGAAAAGACTGTTTGGTGTTTGAAGGAGTTTAGTGTTGAACCTGTGAAGCAGCAGCAGCAGATCAGAGTCCAGATGAAGACGGTGCAGCTGAGAGTCATGGTGCGTTCAGTGTCACATGTGAGTCCTGTAGTTTTTACCTCACTTCACTATAAAACTCACTGAGGTATCACCTGACCATGTGACCCCTCCTCTCTATGGAAATGATGTCTCTGCTCTTAACACTGAACACAACCAGAAACAAACATCTGCCTGGTTTTAATTAATATCCTTTGAATTTAATAGAATTTAACTTGACATGGACTGCACCCAAAAATGAGGATATTTTTTCTCATATACATTTTTTATTTACCTATGAAATGTATTTGATGTACTTCTAAGAAACAATGTAAACTTTCAGGACCTGAAAGTGAAGAAAAATACAAAAATATAATTGCTTTTTTCATTGCTCAAGTTTAAATGCTTCAAAGAAAAGGTAAGTTCAAAAACACAGTAAATATTGTGATTTCAGAGTGAGATGAGAGCAGTGTGTGTCTGATGAACAGAGCAGGAGGTTTTTGTACGACCGCTTCATGACTTTGTATCACTGTGGTGGACGTTCGGTGGAGGAACCAAACTCATCGTTGACTGTGAGTAAAACACATTTGACTTTATACATTACCAAGAGTATTTATAGATTTTGACTTTAACAGGATTTGATTAAAGTTTACATTTTGACTGATGACATTTTTTTAATAATTCACAAAGTATTCAGAAACTAATGTCAAATTCTGAAGAGACGCTACTTGAAATAATATTAATTCAAAATGCGTTAAACATAGAGACATTTTACTAAAATATATCTCTTTATGTTTCTGCATTAAATTCAGTTAAGGAATTGCTTTTAAACATTGAATCATAAAACATGGTGAAATGTGGTAACTTTAAGTAATTTTTTTTAATTAAAATTTATTTATATTTTAGTTTAAAGCCTTTTTCATCTAAAATCCATAGTTACTCTTATTTCAAACTAGTTTATCAGTGAAAGCAGCTGAAGCTTGTGTTCATGGTTGATTTGTTTGACTTTGTGAACAGGAAGTGAAAGAGACAGATGACAGTGTTTCAACTGTAGCTAGTCATCGTTTGCCTTTTATTGTACTGACTGTTTTATGTTTTTTCAGTTGTGATCATTTTGATATAATAAAATAAGTTGTCTCTGTGTCCCTCTCTGATGCAGTGGGAGTGCAGCGGCCCACCCTGACCGTCCTGCCCCCGTCCAGAGAGGAGCTACAGAGGGGCAGTGCCTCGGTGGTGTGTGCGGCCAGCGGGGGCTTCCCCTCCGACTGGACACTGGGCTGGAGAGTGGGGGGCACCTCCACACAGGGGTCAAACAGCGCGGAGGTCATGGGGAGCGACGGGCGCTACAGCTGGACCAGTGTCCTGAGCCTGTCCGCAGAGCGCTGGACCGGGGCCTCAGTGACCTGTGAGGCCAGTCGAAGTGGACAGAGCCCAGTCACTCAAATCCTGGATCCACAGTCCTGCTCAGAGTAGAGTCCAGATGAACGTCCCACATGAAGAGACTCACCATTTAACTGCTTTATACACTGTCTTTGCCTTTTTCCTGTTTAGAGTTCATTACATAAATAGATAAATGTAGTGTCACTCTGAAAATGCTTTTTCAAATAAATTGTTCAATATAAACTGCCTTTCGCTTTTTTTTTTTTTATTGCATTCTGAATTTTTAACAATATCCTGAATAATCAAAATGTCATAACTTTTTTTAAATATATCATTTCATATAAAGAATGTAAGTTATTATTATATGAGTGAAGATTTAATTTGTATTTGACAGGGATCATGTAGCTTCTGCCTCATGGAAGAGTTCAGATTGAGGATAATGAATGAGTTTAGAGTTTGTAGTGTAGAGTTTTCTGCTTTTCTCAATTCAATATCTCCGTGACTTTTAATGCTGTATGAACTAGTTTAATTGTTTTTTAATATATTGCCAAACCAAGCAGCTAGTTTATATGTCCAGACCCTTTCCATTGTTTGCTTGACTCCAAACACTCTGGGTCTTTTAAAAAATATAGTCTCTTCTTGAATTTACATCTGACTGAGTGGACATGGACTTCCCAGGACAGAGTTTTTGTGTTTTTATGAGAATCAAACCCTCGAGATACAAGTTTCACTGATTATTAATGAATATTTGAGGTAGTGTTAAACTAATATTTCTGCACTTCAAGTGAATTTTATGGGCTGTGTTCAGTGATGTGTGTGACTGTGTTCCTCTTCAGCAGCTGCAGTTGTTTCCTGCTCTGGTCTCACTCTGAAGGACAGACTGAGGGAGGTTTTTGTACGACCATAAATCACTGTGTGAACACACCACCACTGTGGTAACTCTGACAGTAATAAACTGCTGCATCTTCAGCCTGAGCTCCATTGATGGTCAGAGAGAAGTCACTGTTGCTGCCACTGCCACTGAACCGAGCTGGTGTTTCTGACAGACGTGTTGTAGCATATTTAATCATGAGCTTTGGAGGCTGTCCAGGTTTCTGCTGATACCAGTGCATGCACCAATTACTACCATACCTATAAACATCTTGGCTGGCTTTACATGTGAGAGTGACAGTGGATCCTGGAGTAAATGTCACGACTGGAGGCTGAGTGACCGTCACCTGACCACTGCATCCTGTAAAAAAACAATCCTACATTTATCATCCATCACAACAAACACATGAGAAAAGACTGTTTGGTGTTTGAAGGAGTTTAGTGTTGAACCTGTGAAGCAGCAGCAGCAGATCAGAGTCCAGATGAAGACGGTGCAGCTGAGAGTCATGGTGCGTTCAGTGTCACATGTGAGTCCTGTAGTTTTCACCTCACTTCACTATAAAACTCACTGAGGTATCACCTGACCATGTGACCCCTCCTCTCTATGGAAATGATGTCTCTGCTATTAACACTTAAGACAACCAGAAACACACATCTGCCTGGTTTTAATTAATATCCTTTGAATTTAATGGAATTTTATTATTTGATATGGTCTGCAACCAAACTTAGGATACTTATTCTTATATACATTTTGCTTTTGAAATGTGTTTGATGTACCTCTAAAGAACACTGTAAAATGTCAGGACCTGAAAGTGAAGAAAAATAAAATGTTTTTTCATGGCTCAAGTTTACATGATTCAAAGAACACGTGACATAACATGAGTTACATAAGTAAATGTAGTATCACTCAACAAATGCTTTTTCAAACAAATTGTTCAGTATATACTTTTTTTTTCATTTTTTGTAGCATTCTGACTTATGAACAATATCCTCATATATCACAATAACACAACTTATTATTAAATCCACTATTTGATATGAAGAATGTAATTCATCAGTGTATGTGTGAGGTTGAGTATTATTTCCTGTGTGTTTATACACTTTCACAAGAATAAGCTTTTGATCGGAGGCCCAATAATCATACTCTTCAAAACTGTGAGCATCTTTTTTAAAAAACAAAAAAACGTTTGACAGAAAAATGACTGGTTTGGCCTTGCAGACTGTAATATTTATTGTTAATTTAGGTATACTTTTTCCAGGCATTTTAGGCAAATTAACCCGGAATGATAAGGGGTTAATTAAGTCACTTATCCAGCCTTTTGTGGCCAAAGCATTTGAATGATTCATGGAAAAGATAAAGTGTCATGAGTATTGTTTCGGTTTTAAGTTGGTGCAATGTGTTTCTCCTTGACGGCTATTGTGCAGCAGAGTGTTGTGTTCACTCGACCATTTCTTCTCATCACGGTCTGCACCTGCTGCCGCACCTTTCACATCATCAGTAAGTTTTGTATGTCAGTAAATCACTGTGTTTATCTAAATGAACTATGGTCACATAAAAGAAAATTGGAATAAACAAAAAACACTTTTTTGCATTACAGTCAATTGAAAACATTTTCATGACCTAAAAGTCCTGGGAGCAGTGATGCATTTGAGATATGTAAAACACAGTACAATTATGGGTGCACCTGTCCATGTGAAACTGCGACGGGCAGTTATGCAATGCAGCAACTTAATTTAAACCATCTCTAAATATGAGTGTTTCTTGAGTGTTTTGCATGCAAGTACTTTCAGTATACAGGCTATAGCCTACAGTGGCCTCGTTGGTGAAGATCTTGAACTAAGCTCTTTTATGTGAAACCTATAGGAAACTCATGCAGTCAGAAATGTAGATGCATGGCTCCCTCTGTTGACTCATCATATTCATAACAAGACTTCAGTGAAATTAAATACACATTTAATTCCATCTCTAAGCATTCTTTACAATCACTGGTCATTTGATTTAGCAAATGTTCTTTAGGCCCCTCTACTTTGAGTTCATTGCATAGATAGGTAAATATATTTTCACTCTACAACTGCTTTTTCAAATAAATTGTTCAATATAATAAACTGTCTTTTGCATTTTTGTTATAGTATTCTGACTTATGAACAATATCCTGAATAATCACAATAGCATAACTCAAATTTGAATCTATAATTTAACATAATATCTGTGTATGAATGAGGATGAGCATTATTTTCTGTGTGTTTATACATCTCACAAGACGTTTGATCTTAGGCCTAATAATGAGACCCCTTGGAAACTGTGAGCATCTTAAATATTGACATTTGATACAAAAGTGACACTTGACACTTTTAGTAGGCTTTAGGCTACAGTGGCCTAGTTGGTGATGTTCCTGTTCTAGACTAGGCTACTTATTTGTGCAATAAATTTAAGAGAAGCAACCTACATTAGTACAGACTGGTCTTTTAACTGGGAAAATTCTACTCAGCGGATTTTTAGTTCAAAGCAACAATATTTTGCTTAAGTAAGGATTTTGGCGCCTCTGAATAAGTAATAGTTGAGTGCATACTTCCCCTTTCAGTCTTATCGGTTTCTGTGCGCGTGAACAGACCCAACGGTTTTAACCACCTGCTGCCGTTACGTCACGCAATGGAGCGTTCTGATTGGTCAGCGGCCATTTTCAAACTCCTCCCACCAACTCCAAACTAACAGTCAGCAACAGCCTGCCATCCAGCGGCTAGCAGCGGGGTTCATTACAGAGCCAAGGTTAGTAAAACATCTTTTTACCTCTCATTAATCCGTAAAAAGTTGTGTTTAGCAGTTGTTTCCCGTTCTTTACCGTTTACGTCGTCCCCAGGTTGTGAGAGCCCGAAAATGAGTCAGTATAAAGAGCGTTTCGTGGCTCTGCTCCATGAAAAGAACTTTGTGACAGATCAGCTGGCTGCCCTGGAACAAAAAACAGGAGTGAAGAGAGAGTATATCGCCTCGGGTATGTTACCGGACACGACTCAAGATTTTGGCATGAACAACACACTGAAAAGAGGATTCTAGCTAAAGCAACACTGGAGTAGCAAATCCAAGCACATTCTGGTAGTTAAGCTAGGTCGTTGTTTCCCAAACAGTGGGTCGTAAACCAAATGTGGGTCGGTGTTGGTTTTATTTGTGTCGCCATCAGACTTTCCAACTTTATCATTTGTATTTCAGTTCCAGAAGCCTATCTTTGTGCATTATATAAATAATAGCTTCAGTATTTTACATTGACCCAGTCTTTAAACACAATGCAGATGGTTCACCATATTCTTCATCATCCAAGTCTGAGTAATCTCACAAGAACCCATATTGCCAAATCAACACAGCCTTTACAAATCTCACCCACACAAGTTACATGTTGAGATGTAGCAGTCCCATGTGAATTTGCAGCAATTTAGTTGCACTTTGTTACTCTGAGTACATCCAGAAAAGTTGCATAGTGTTGCTGTATAATGTACAGCAGTATAGTAATATTGCTGACGAATATCTCATCAGAGACATACCTTTAAAAGAAGAAATGAAACAGAGTATACCTGTCTAAAAAGGAACATCACACCAAAACGGGAAATAAATGCATTAATTTAAATTAGACTGAAAAGGAACTGGAAGTCTGCTGGGAAATGTTGGGTTGTTATTAAATTGGTGTTTTGAAATGCATCACTAGAAACTGTTTGGTAAACACTAAAGTAGCTCATACCTCACCACGAAAAGTGTTGGCACATTTGACTTTCTGGTCTAGTTTCACATCCCATTGACTCATTTATTGCCCTTTTTAAGTCTGAGTACCAAAGTTCATTCAGCACAGACCTTTATTCTAGATTAGAGCTGATATATAATCTTACTCACATGCCTTTTTCAGTGTAAAGCTACTGAATGAACTGCCCCTTTATACATTATTATAGACTGCCCCATGAAACACCAACCAGCTGGTCTCTGGGGTATTTTTGTCACGTCCTCAAATATCATGTACAAGCCAAAATGGAGGGAGTCTTTAGACTGACTGGTTATCCAACTCCACACTGCTTATGTTTAACTTTGAGGAGTTTGGCACTGCCGAGTTTACACATGGACTATATAGTCTGAATTTGTCTGCAACAAGGTTCAACTGCACAGGAAACCTGGCAGCCAGGGTGACCTAGTTACAAATCTGTAGTAGTTTAGGGTCAAAATTGATCTTTCACAGTCTGTTGGTTTAGAAAATGAACAGTTTAACATTTAGGTTCAAGGTCATAGATAATGTGAAAATCAATGTTAACATTTTAGCCTAACAAACTTAGTTCAGGATCACACAAGCTTCTGCAAATAGCCACAGGGATTTATGCTATTTTCAGCCCCTGACTGTATCAAATATAACATGAAAATGAAAGGCCTAAATATGTAAGTACTGCTAGTCTACTAGTAAAGTAGAGCAGAATATATCTAGCTTTTTTACCATTATCACAGTGTCAACAATTCAAACACAAAGACTGCTTATTTGGACAATACCTTTACTTATTGTCCAGCTCAACCGAAATAATGTTAAAACAGTTTTACAGTTTTGCAAAGTGTATTTAAATCAGCAGATTGAACTTGTATTTAGTGGAAAGATATCCATAATAATGGTTTTAAAACCATAAATAATGGTTTTAAAACTGAAGTGCAGATTCTCAAATGGACTGAACATTGATTAATGTTATTGTTGCATAATGCTGAATAATTAGTATACTGACATGCTTTGATTATAGTCCTTGTGTATTTCAGGTTGCTTTGTTATAGATGACATATTCAGGGAGAACAGGAAGCACTCATATTTGATCGAAGATGCTCAGTCTTATGTTGAATTAAATATAAAGAGTTATTGTGATGTAATATGATCAAGCAGATATGTCTCCACTTCAGTGTTTTTGTAAAAGTCCCATTCTTTCATCAGATCTTATGTATTAGTTACTCACTTCCAGTGTTTTCATCACAGAGACAAACACAGCCAAATAACCTGTAAAGTAAATACCACAGTACTATGTAAATACCAGCAGCTCTTGTCTGAACTCTGCCTTTAACACACTGTAAAATGAGACAGTGGACAAATTATACAGTCACCTTCTGTAATACATAGTTCAGTGAGTTAACAGCCTCTCATTTGACACTTAGGCCATTCACCTGGCTCTTTACCAATGTGTGTGCTGATAATAGGTTTCAGACAAGAAATTCTTAGCTGTTTGCTCATTGTGTTGTGTTGTACCTAATTTTGTCTGTGAAGTTGTGAAGCTGGTGTTTGTTTCTTTGCTGAGTCCGTGACACTCTGAGCTGTAAAGAGCATGGTGCTGACTAAAAATTGGTAATGTGTCTGTCAGATAGTGATCAGCAGTAGTTTGAAATTCTGATGAAACTGGAAAGAGATGGATTCACCTTTATGTGGTGTCGAAGCAAAAAACATGTTCTTCTAAAATATTAAAAACATTGTGTAATATTTCATCAGCGCAAACCATTTATTTTAAAATAATCCAGACTGACATGGATAACCCACTGACTTTGTAGTTTTTAACTTGAACACACCTGTTGTTGGTTTATTATATATTTTACTGTGATATTTGAAACCAATCCAGTCAGTTGTTTTACCGCATCCACATTTTACCTTTCATATGAATCACTTTAATGCTCAGTCATAAACACAGTTCAACAGCATTAATTTGCTGATTTTGTTAAATTGTGGCATTAGATTAAATGAATACAGTTACATACATTATACAGTACATTTTCTCCAGTTTCTTTGGGAAATGTTTTATCAGCCAGTTGTCCCGGTTTGCTTCGTCTCACATTGAGCTGATTATCGTGGATATTCGTATATGGCCCAGAGCAAACAAATGAGATGCAAAGAGCTGGTGTCGGTTAGAGCAGTATCACAGGCTTTCAACACTTCACTGTATCAGAGTGACCTCAGTATTCATTACTGTATTTTAATATTGAACGACCTTCATACGCTTTAGTTTTGCTTAAATTTAAATGTAACACTTGTGTTATCTTATAGCTGTTTACATTCAGATATAGAGCATTCATACACTATGCTTTGCTGCATGTAACTAACGAACTGCAGTGGGTTTTGTGAAGTCAGCATCTGTAAGCTTTTATGCTCCTCGCTGTTTTAATGCTGTGAAGGATTAGGTAATGCAGCTAAATACTATTAAGACCTAGTGCCACAGAAAACAATACAGACAGGCAGAGCTAATACAAAAGATGTTGATTCATTTGTTACACATCCTCCTGGTGTTATGTATAGTTAATTCAGTGGTTCATATGGGGAATCTTTCACTTAGCTGACATGTTTAAGTCAGAGTAATGGCAGAGCTGTGTGAGGTTCATATAAAGTCAGCAGAAAAGCTGAACCATAGCCATTGTTGTGATAAGACTTAAGTTAATGCTCCTCCTCTCCCGGCACTACACTGCTCAGACATCCTGTTCTTATACGCACTGAATGAACATATTGTCATGTAAATGTATGCCTTGCTGTCGACCTCACTTTTGTTCTCACGTCTCTGTAGGAGCCCTGGGCATTGTCGGACTGTACCTTCTCTTTGGATATGGCGCCTCGCTGCTCTGCAACCTGATTGGCTTTGTCTACCCTGCTTATTTCTCGTATGTGTTACATACATGAAATACACACAATATGTAGAGTTACAATCAAAACTCCAAGCTATGCAGGTTCAGCAATCATATCAGGGGAAGAGCCACCGAGCTGGAGCAGACAAAGTGCATGGTAGCCCCCCTCCAGCGTGCTATGTTACTGTAATTTGGTCATATTCATTGGTTTAAGAGATTCAATTTGGTTCAAGAGTTTAAAATGAATGTAGTTTACTATTTGCATTTCACATCTTTGTTTCTCCAGCATCATTAAAATAAAGTCAGCTAAATACACCAGAATAGGTTAAAGACAGGAAACTAACTACATGCTGTGTATTTTATTTTACTGTATTAACTAAGATATACTATGTGACACAAAAAGTGTACACCTAATATAACACTAAGTAAATTCATCTTTTTACCTTTAAGTGTTATTATGGAGCTCCTATCAGCATCATAACTAGAGTTGCTTTGAGTTGCTTTGACTCTACAAGTTCACTGCTAAGATGGCAACCTGTCTCTGTTTTTTAGCATCAAAGCCATTGAAAGCAACTTGAAAGAGGATGACACACAGTGGCTCACCTACTGGGTCGTCTACGGGCTCTTCAGCATCGCAGAGGCCTTCTCTGACATCTTTCTCTTCTGGTTTCCATTTTACTATGCTGGCAAGGTGGGTTGACCAGTCACAAGAGTTTGTTTCATTTTGATCTCTTAACTACTCATTTTCTTTGGCTTTATGGATTATATTAAATGCCAATGAACTGTAGCTTGTCAACAGCGCTCTCTTGTGGAGGTTTGTGTACTAGCACTAAATATTACACTGCTCTGACTAAAATTTATATTTCTAAGCATGATGTGTTCACTGGGTAAGGTGGTAAAACTCTTGTTTAAAAACTGAAATGTTACCAATTAAGTATATGTGCTAAATTTAAAAAAATGAATGAAACATCATTCACAAATATTTATCATAATAGGTTTTGAATTATTTATTGTGTGCGTTACATTTCATCAGATTTTTTTTTCTGAATTAGCTCCTGATAGTGTGAAAATGATTTATTTATTTATTATCTTTTTGACCATCCATGTGATATTGGAGAAGGTAGTGATTGATTGCAGAACACATCGGCTGACGACTCTCAAAATCTCCACAAATTATTATTATTATTTTTTCTAATTAATAAGCAATTTAATTTGGACTCTTGTCTGCCCTCAGTGTCTGTTCCTGATCTGGTGCATGGCTCCGGTGACATGGAATGGATCAGACATCCTGTACAAGCGTCTGATACGGCCATTTTTCTTGAAACATCAGGCTGCCATGGACAGTGTGGTCAACGATCTAACTTCTAAGGCCAAGAGCGTGACTGAGACTGTCACAAAGGAAGGTGAGAAATCTAGTGTACACATTTAAGCCACATTTCCATTGAGCAGTGCAGGCCAAAATTAGAAAAAACAGTTGCTAATAAACACTAACTTTGTTTGAGTTTATAAAAAAACACACACACATTTAGCATTATTTTTAATTTGATTGTTACTAACGAGTAAGTGTAATTTTTGCATTCTTGTCATTTTTTTTCTCCACCAGCTGTTAGCCGGGCCCTAAACCATGACAAAGACGAGTGAAATGGAGGACTTTGTGTGAATGTGTGTTTGTGCGTAGGTGGAGTGAGTTTGTTGGTGTGCACCTTTGGTTTGTCCTTTCCTGTCTGTGATGAATGAAGATTGCCCTCATCATGTGATGAACTGGAGCTGCACACTCCCAAAAATAAATAAAAGCATGTTTGTTCAGCCACATCCGTTTACCTCTGTTGGTACTGGCACAATCAGTGGAAATGTGACCTTTTTATATATTCTTAATATGTTAACTATTGTCGACTGAGCAGGTACAAGTGAACTGACAATGACTGCAGGTTTAGGTAATACTGGTAGGATCCTAACATTATTCAGGTCTATAACTAGCTGAGCCTTTAGTGACTGATAACTGAATATGATAACACTTGAAATTGAGTATGGTGGCCTTTATTAATGTGTTTAACAGCATATTCCAAACTAAAATATTTACTTTGTGCTTTGACAAAGCCTTACTCTGATATGTGCCAAGCAGCACTTAGGGGTCTTTTTACAGGGTCTTTTTAAGCTGTTGTGAAGGTTTTCTCTTTAACTGGACAGTCTTTGTCTTTTGTATGTCTTAATTTATCATCTTAATATGGTGAAATAATAAAGTGGAATCCTGAAGAACTGGAAAATTGCGTCTTTGTGCATGGTTTGAAACTGAGGTCTATTTGTGTTTTCACTGAGGTCCCTCTGTCCAAGCAGTGTCATTCTTCACAAAGTGGCAAATGGGATTTTATTTGGACCAGATTACACTGTTCACACACCAGAGATTTCTTTCATTGTTTTTATAGCAGGAGGAACTGGAGGAAATTGCATTTTTAGATCTCAAACCTCTGTGGATTTGGTTCCCCTTTTTTTTCTGCTGCAGCTGTAAACTCTTGCCACGTCTATCCTCGGTGCTTGGAGGGAGTTGTGGTGATGCATTATGCATCAACATAAAAACATCTTTAACTGTCTCTTTGAACAGCTGTAAACAGATTTAATTACCATTTTGCAGATGCAGACAAAGACACTAGAAGTTCAGTTTCCAAAGACTGTTATTTTTTGTTATAACAGAATTCCTGCTTTGTTTTTGTTTGTTTTGTTTTTGTTTTTTTGTCTGTAGTTAAAGAGTCTTTCAAGAGTCATCAATATGAATATCAATGTATGTGTAAAATGCAGTGAACACAAAAGTAGCAATATACTTATATACTAATATACTTATGTTTAGCATAATGTAAATGAAACTTAAACTCTGCGTCTTTACTTATTAACAAAGACCAATTACAACGGTGTGTTTGCCATGATGTTGACAATGTTATAATATATAAATAAACATATAATATAAAGGTGTGTGTGGTTTTATGGCTTTTGGTGACATCTGGTGGTGAAAGTGTATTGCAGTCCTCTCTTTATGTCACGTAATCATGCAGCTGTAATCATGCAGCTGTAGCACTGCTCTAAACTTTTATGCAGGAGTGTATGGTCACAAAGAAACATGATTGGGCTTTTGCTCCAGGAACAGGAAGTAGTCAAAATCCCACTGGGTCCTATGGAGATTACTTACTGTCAACAT